>JAPXFY010000024.1:66863014-66878887 GCA_030674185.1 Monoplex corrugatus | reverse complement strand
GTTTTTATTACAATCATCGTTTTTTTTGCCACAATGGATATATCATTTGAAGTTTGGGTCACTCTATGCGCGAAGAACGATTTCTCACAGTACAACACCGCCATTTCAGTCTTTCTGCATGTATGTTTTATTCAGGTTGATATGTACGCATGATCGAAAGAACAGGTCTCCTGTTGCGGTGGGTTCTTTCACTAGCGCTTAGAGCGCGGCGCGTACAGGATCTCTGTTTCTCATCTCATCCAAAAGACTCACAGCCAGACGACCACAGGAAGATAAGGACAGATTGGGGGGAGGGGGGGAAGGGTTGGTGGTAAGAAGTCCTGTCTGTTCAGGTATTGAACCCCGGACCTTTCAGGACCCCTGAACTCCTAGGCCAGTGTTGTTAACCACCTCACCACTGTGCATGCAGTTAGCATCTGATTTGTCCTCCATGTCTTAGGGTTGATGTTTGTCATGTCCTGAAGTGTAAGTTCAGTAACTAAAGACTTCCCTGATCTGATTCTTGGTCTCTAAGTTTTCTTCATTGTTTCCGGGTATCAGCTGTGTATACACACACCCTTATTGTTCACCCTTATTGTTCACCCTTATTGTTCACCCTTATTGTTCACCCTTAATGTTCACCCTTAATGTTCACCCTTAATGTTCACATGCTACCAATTCTTCATCTAAAACCTTCAAATGCTTTAGCTGTCGACAGATTACCTGTTAGCAGTGCAGGTAACAACCTGATAGCAGTACAGAATAGCCACAGGTAACAACCTGATAGCAGTACAGAATAGCCACAGGTAACAACCTGTTAGCAGTACACAATAGCCACAGGTAACAACCTGATAGCAGTACACAATAGCCACAGGTAACAACCTGATAGCAGTACACAATAGCCACAGGTAACAACCTGTTAGCAGTACAGAATAGCCACAGGTAACAACCTGATAGCAGTACACAATAGCCACAGGTAACAACCTGTTAGCAGTACAGAATAGCCACAGGTAACAACCTGTTAGCAGTGACAGAATAGCCACAGGTAACAACCTGTTAGCAGTACAAATAGCAAGGTAAAACCTGATAGCAGTAGCAAAATAGCCACAGGTAACAACCTGTTAGCAGTGCAGAATAGCCACAGTACAACCTGTTAGCAGTGCAGAATAGCCACGTAACAACCTGTTAGCAGTACAAATAGCACAGTACACTGATAGCAGTGCAGATACAAGGTACTAACTGTAGCAGAAATAGCCACTGAATACTGAGTTAGCAGTGAGAATAGCCACTGATCAGCGACCTGTTAGCAGTGAGAATAGCCACTGATCTGTTTAGCAGTGAGAATAGCCACTGATCGACTGTTAGCAGTGAGAATAGCCACTGATCGTGACTGTTAGCAGTGAGGAATAGCCACTGATGGACTGTTAGCAGTGAGGAATAGCCACTGATCCTGTTAGCAGTGAGAATAGCCACTGATCTGACCTTTAGCAGTGAAGAATAGCCAGATGACTGTTAGCAGTGAGGAATAGCCACTGATCGTGTTTAGCAGTGAGGAATAGCCACTGATCTGTTAGCAGTGAGGAATAGCCACTGATCTGTTAGCAGTGGGAATAGCCACTGATCGTGACTGTTAGCAGTGAGGAATAGCCACTGATCATTAGCAATGGGAATAGCCACCGATCTGACTAGCATGAGGAATAGCCACGATACGTAGCAGTGAGCAATAGCACACATCCATCTGTTGCACACGCAATACACACACACGACGCACGCAAACACACACGCACACACACACACACACATCACAAACATGCACACCACACACAACATCACACACACAAACACACACACACACACACACACACAACACACACAACACACACATACACACACACACACACACACACACACAAACACACACACACACACACACACACACCACGCACACAAACACACACACACCACACAACAAACACACACACAACAACACAACACACACCACACAAACACAACACACAAACACCACACATACACACACACACACACCAACACACAACACACACAACACACACACACACACACACACACACCACAACACAAACACACACACACACACACACCACACAAACACACACACACAACACACACACAACACACAACACACACACCACACACACACACACACACACACACACACACACACACACACACACACACAACACACACACACACCACACACACACACACACATTTATGGGCCATGGGGATGAGTCCTGTGTGCAGGTAGTGTGTAGCCTTTGTACAGGATGGTGGTCATCAGATGGCTGAATATATCTGTTGATTATCATGTTGATATCTGTGTGTTTGTATTTTGTTTCTTTGCTGTTTAGGGGTGTTGTTTTGTTGCTGTTCGTGTTGTTGTTGTTGTTGCTGCTGCTGCTGCTGCTGCTGCTGTAGTTATTATTATCGTTGTAGTTATTATTATCGTTGTCGTTATTGTTGTAATAGCTGTGTTTGTATGTCGAAAATCTTAGCTAATTATCAAATGTGAACTGAATTGTTCCACCTCTTTTCACATTATTGTGTTTCAACTGTATGTGTATAAGGACATGTCTGGTTTAACGTGTTATGTGTGTCGTCTGTTTTATGTTAAATTGGATTCAACTGACTATTGTTGTTTTATTTTATGATGAACATTAATTAGTTTATAAATCATGTCGAACAATTTATGGCTGCTGTTGATAAGTCAATATTTGACGTTGAATAGCCTATGGATGACGTTTATTGAATGGTTTACGGTTGACGTTGAATAGTTTATGAGTGAAGTTGAATAGTTTCTGATGACGTTGATGAATAGTTGATGACTGACATTGAATAGCCTATATTTGGCGTTGAATAGTTATGGTTGACGATGATAAATTGTTCATGATTGACATTGAATAGTCTATAAAAAAATTATTTGGCGTTGAATAGTTTATGGCCCAAGTTGAATAGTTTCTGTTGACGTTGATGAATAGTTGATGACTGACATTGAATTGTCTATATTTGGCGTTGAATAGTTTATGGTTGACGATGAATGATTTACGGTTGACGTTGAATAGTTTATGACACTGTATGGTCTGTACTTGATGGTGAATAGTTTATGACACTGTATGGTCTGTACTTGATGGTGAATAGTTTATGACACTGTATGGTCTGTAATTGATGGTGAATAGTTTATGACACTGTATGGTCTGTACTTGATGGTGAATAGTTTATGACACTGTATGGTCTGTACTTGATGGTGAATAGTTTATGACACTGTATGGTCTGTAATTGATGGTGAATAGTTTATGACTGAAGTTGAATAGTTTGTAATAGATGTTGAATAGTTTATGACTGAAGTTGAATAGTTTGTAATAGATGTTGAATAGTTTTTACTTGCTGTTGATAAGTTTATGGTTTACAAATCAAACAGTTGCATATCTTGTCAAATACATTGGAATAGCGTATGTCATTGTCTCAAATGTGGTCTCCGCTTTTTGTGTGTAAGCTGATTATAGTAACGCCACACAACTGCTAGTGAAAACATCACGTAGTGACATTAGTATACAAAACTTTGTTTGGGAAGTAAGTGCACTTTATCTAAGGACGAACTTTATTCTGTAAACTCTCCCGTACACGACTTTAAGCACGACAGAATCGTACACATTTCAGAGGCTGACATCGTCTTAAGTTTTGAAAACATCTCATGGTCAATTTTTCTGAACTGAAACATCAGATTTTCTACTGATGGCACAGCCTGACATCAGAGAAAGCGACGAGAGTGTTTGTTAGAAATGTGCTTGCTCAGATCTCAGCATATATGTATTGATGATGATGATAATGACGACGATGATGATGATGGTCCGGCCTGTTGACCCGATGGCTGGAATGGGCATACATGTATTTTATAGTCCGGTTTCGGTCTTGGTGGGGGATACAGAACCTATCCTGTTGTGAGTCTGGTGCCACAGCATGGGAATAAGTCCTGTGTTCTGGGTTTCTGCTTCTACCGGTCCCTCTTCTGTTCAATATCATCGCTTCTGTGCTGTTCTAGTGTGACTGTACTCGGATGCAATGCCTTCTGTGCTGTTCTGGTGTGACTGTACTCTGATGCAATGCCTTCTGTGTTGTTCTAGTGTGACTGTACTCTGATGCAATGCCTTCTGTGCTGTTCTAGTGTGACTGTACTCTGATGCAATGCCTTCTGTGCTGTTCTAGTGTGACTGTACTCTGATGCAATGCCTTCTGTGCTGTTCTGGTGTGACTGTACTCTGATGCAATGCCTTCTGTGCTGTTCTAGTGTGACTGTACTCTGATGCAATGCCTTCTGTGCTGTTGTAGTGTGACTGTACTCGGATGCAATGCCTTCTGTGCTGTTCTGGTGTGACTGTACTCTGATGCAATGCCTTCTGTGTTGTTGTAGTGTGACTGTACTCTGATGCAATGCCTTCTGTGCTGTTCTAGTGTGACTGTACTCTGATGCAATGCCTTCTGTGCAAGGAGTGCCACTAAATAAGATTGGTTCTTGTGTATCCCATGTATTTTTTTTTTATCTCCCAATTGCTTACTATAACTAGTTTAACCAGTCTGTGAGTCTATCTATTTTGTTGCTGAAATCTGTTGCATATATCAGACCCTCCTTGAGGTCACTTGTCCGCCTCTGTCTGTCTGCCTGTCTGCTTCTCTCTCTCTCTTTCTGTCTGTCTGTCTGTCTGTCTGTCTTTCGTTATCTCTGTCTTTCGGTTTCTCTGAGACATTCACATGCGCGACGTCACACACACACACACACACACACACACACACACACACACACGCGCGCGCGCGCGCGCACACACTCACTCACACACACATACACACACACACACATACACACACACACACACGCACACACTCACTCACACACACACACACTCACACACACTCACACACACACACACATACACACACACACTCACACACACTCACACACACACACACACACATACACACACACACACATACACACACACACACACACACACACACACGCATATATATAACAAGCACACGTGCACATATACCCTGACGTCCATCCATTCACCCACCAGAAAATAAACCCAAACATTAAAATCAATATCAAAGACACAGAAAATACGTTATGTCTCAAATTCAGTTCAGAATAATCACAAAGATGGAAACTACCCAGAACATTGTGTATTGTACAAACAAAACAACACCAAACAAAACAAAACAAAACAAAACAAAATAAACAGGAAAATATACAAACAGATAAACAAACCGAAATCAAACAACACTGTAAATCATTTCTCGTTATTGTGTCATCATTTGCATAATATGGATAATCTGTTTATATATGAATATATCATGTCATTCATCAGTTGCTCCAATACCATATTGTAGATTTATGGTAGATCACTTTGTCATATCGCACTTAATATGTTGATTGCATATTATTTTTGAAACACTGGATCATCTTTTGTGTGTGTGTATATCTGTATTACGATGTGTTAAAATCACTCCGCAAAAATTGAAAAAGCACAAAGAAAATGTCATATAATCATATGTGTATATGTTTTGTTGTTGTTGATGATGTTGTTGGTTTTTTCTTTTTTTTTTTTTTTGGGGGGGGGGGTCAATATTTCTACAAACAAAAACAGAGAGAGAAAAAGAAAAAAAATTCTAACGGTCACAAAACAAATGAATATGGAAGATGTCTTTGTGTCTGTATATCTATCTGATGATTTTTGTTTGTTTGTTTGTTTCTTTGTGTGTTTGTTTGTTTGTTTCTTTGTGTGTTTGTTTGTTTTGTTTCTTGTGGAGTTTAGTGTGTCTATTTCTTTTTTGTTTTTGTCTTTTTCTTTTTTATTTGTTTCTTTTTGTAACCATGCACCCCAGTGTGTGTGTGTGTGTATGTGTGTGTGTGTGTGTATGTGTGTGTGTGTGTGTGTGTGTGTGTGTGTGTGTGTGTGTGTGTGTGTGTGTGTTCGTTCGTTATTTCTTTTAACGTCTATTCACATATGTGCTTTTAGACGGGAAAAAAAAAAAAAAAAAAAAAAAAAAAAAAAAAAAAGGTGCGTAAGGGATGAATGAATCTATGTAATCATGAAGGCATTGTATCAATTAAGGTAACAATTAATGTAACATCAAACAAATTAACGAACAAAAGAAAAACAATCAGAACATTATATCAGTCAGGCTTCATCGGATTTCTCGGGGCTATGTGGGAGTTACAGGTATAAAACAGTTGGGCTGAATCAAAGAAAACGACCTACAGGACTGTGCAGTAAACGTCTAGCAATGTGTAAATACAGAGTGAAATCAGTATGTTTCTGTTTTAAGTTTGTAAATGACGCAGGGAAATAAGGTCGCATTCGCTGACAACACAAAAGGTGATCAACTGTTATAAAATCACCACAGATACATTTGATGGTTTTACTAAATTTAGTTCGAAGTGAATTGAGAGTTAATCTGTAAGCTAAAGTTATCTCTTGTCTTGTAAAACCCTGGTAAGTTACCGAGAAGGGGCGAAGGTCACATTGCGCTTTTACTTTGTTTTCTAATATAGCATTCATTTCATGTTCAGACAGTGGTAAATCAAGTTTAGTACTGCCAGCCCTATTCATTGCTGCATTTTTTGCTATTCTGTCGACCCGGTCGTTAAAAAGGATACCACAGTGTGATGGGATCCAACAAAAAGTAACCTGTGTATTATTTGTTATTAAACAATGAATTAGAAATTTTATCTCAAATATTAACGAACTATTTACTTTATGTTCGCAACATTTTAAGGATTGTAATGCAGATTTCGAATCTACACATAATAGGATACTAAACAAAGTTATGGGTAGATCTACTATATATTTCAGTGCCATTAGGATGGCAACTAATTCAGAAGTGAAGATTGAATGTCCCTGTCCTAAAGAGTAAGCCTTTTCTACTTTAAAGTTAGGAATTAGAAAGCCAGCGCCTGCTTTACCATCATCTAGAACAGAGCCATCTGTGAAGATTTTTAAGTAATGTGAATATTTTTTATGCAGATGTGACAGAACATCAATTGCTAACAAGTGTGGATTAATATCTTTTGTCAGGTCAGTATCAGTGTAGTTGATATCAAAAATAGCATTGGACAGTTCCCAGGGGGGTAGAGGACAACATATCATTTTATGTGAAACTTTGTTAGGTAATACGTGAGAAAGTTTGAAGAGCTCATTTGTGTAAGTGGATATTGTTTCTTGTGACTTTATTGTTCTTGCTCTCTTGGGGAAATGGATGTCAGACCGAATTTTAAGTTCCGTACTGGCATAATTAGCTACTGCATTTGCTCTAACTATATATTTAGCAGTTGATAACTTCCTCCAATCTTCCAAGGGAAGGATGCCAGCTGTTTTATATACTTCTTGTGTTTTTGTATACACCGGTACCCCAAGAGCACATTTAATAGCTTTACTATCTAAGCTTTGAAGTTTTTTCAAATAGCAGTTTGGAGCTGAAAAATAGACCTCTTGACCATAAGCCAACTTAGATCTGACTAAAGCTGTGACAAGATGTAACAACGTTTTAGTGTCCTGTCCCCAAGACTGTTTACTAATAATTCTTATTAAATTATAGCTTTTCATAGCTTTACATAACAAGGCATCAATATGTTCTTTCCACTGTAAACTAGAAGTCAATTGTACTCCCAGAAATTTCACGTGAGTAGTATATTTCAGTTCCTCATCACCAATTTTAAACAACGGTACTTCTTTCGGACTGAGACCATTATTAAAAAGCATCATGTGTGTTTTTTCATTGGATATTTCCAGACCGTTAACTGTCAAGTAAGTGGAAATATTATTAATTTCATGTTGATAGAGCTTTTTAATGTATTTTATTTCTCTCAAGGAAGTCTTCCTTTTTAACGAAACATTCATCCAGATCGCTATATCATCAGCGTACTGAGCAACGTTTACATTGTTTGAGACTTGAGTTGGTAGGTCATAGATCAAAATATTAAATAATAGAGGAGATATTACGGAACCCTGAGGAATTCCCATGTTTACAGATCGTTTTTCAGAGTATGTATTACCTATTTTAGCAACTATACTTCGGTCATTTATAAATGTTTTGATAAAATTATAAAGATTACCATTGAGACCAATATGTTTAAATTTTAACAAAAGTTTCGCATGCCAGACTTGATCGTATGCTTTTTTAAGATCAAAGAAGGTAGCTAAGACATTTTTCCTTTTAGCAAACTGATTTTTTATTTGAGTTGTTAACTTAACTAAATGGTCTGATGTTGATCTACCTTTTCGAAACCCAGATTGATTGATAGGTATTATATTATTTTTCTCACAAAAGTAACTCAGTCTATTCACTATAATTTTTTCCATTAGTTTTGAAACATGGGATGTAAGCGAGATAGGTCTGTAACTACCTGGATCTGAAAGGGGTTTATTAGGTTTTGGTATTGGTAACACAATCGAAGTCTTCCAAATGTCAGGTAAGCTACCACTTTCCCAGCATTTTAGTATGATATTGTGTAAGTATTCAATCCATTTCTCTGGTAAATGATTTAAAAGGGTATATGAAACGCCATCCAGTCCTACAGCCGATTTTTTGTTGTTCAACGAGAGAAGGGCATCTTTAAGTTCTTTTAATGTAATTTTTGAATTTATGTACATGTGATTATCAGGGGCAGGATCTGAGTATGCGACGGACTCTTCAATTTTCCGTCTTTCCTCCCTTAATGGAGCAGACAAGCTACTGGAATTACTTGTTCTTGAAAAGAACTGTACAAATTCTTCAGCTTTCTCAGATGACGAAGGAAAGTCTTTATCTTTAATCTTAAGAGGAAATTGTGGTAAATTAAAACCATTTTTCATTTCTTTGACCTTATTCCAAATTTTAGGAAGATCTTTAGGCCCGGAAATTTGTTCAGAGCAAAAATCTGACCAATAGCGCTTTTTGGCTTGGGCTATAACTTTGTTTGAGTGAATCTTAGCCATTTTCATATTGTAATGGTCTTCTGGAGATTTAGTTTTTAAATAGAGTTTATACATTTTCTTTTTTTCATTCTTTGCTTCTTCACATAATTGATTCCACCAACTATTTCCAACATGAGTACCTTTGTTTACATTTTTCCTTTTTGGAATGGAATTGTTTGCTGCCTCATGTAGCGCGTCGGTGAAATGGGAATACATATCATTAATATTGACGCATTCATTAAACGTGCAATCTTTTCCCATTAAAATATTCCGATATTTTACCCAGTTAGCACGTTTGTACATATATCGAGGTATAACGTCGTCTTGTTCTGGTGTGTTATCAAACGGTTCATTTATAACTGTAACAATTGGCAGGTGATCACTTCCGAGGGAGTCAGATGTAACATCCCACATGCTATTAATGACAAGGTCAGGTGATAACAAAGTTAGGTCAATGGCAGAAACCTTATGTTGAGGATTATCCGGAATTCTAGTTGTTCTACCGTCATTTAACAAGACTAATCCGGAGTCAATGACATTTTCTACAAAACGATTATTAGATACATAGTGACAGTCCTTATCCCAAAATGGAGAATGGGCATTAAAATCCCCCGTGATCAACCATTTCTCATTGTTGTCTAAAGTCCGTAGCCAGTCACTATTTTCACTATTAGGCCCACGTGGATAATACACAGAAAGTATATTTATAGATGACACAGAGTTAATCTTCACTTTCACAGCTACGCAATAAACACCGTCAGTGCCCTTTGGCACAGGAGGCGGAATGATCTTATAATCCACGTCTTTGCGTACATAAACGGCTGCATAAATCTTTGAGTTATTGTCACAGACGTGTGTCACTGGAGGAAAGTGATAATCTTCTAAATTAGGTAATTTACAATTTGCCACATTCAGTGACTGTAAGGCAACAATATGATGCTTATTTACAGATAAATATTGTTGAAGATGAGGATGATTAATATTCACTGATCGACTGTTCCATTGAAGAACAGAAAAAACAGTGTTATGTTGATTTTTGACTTGCATAACTACCCAAAACCAATAGTAGATAATTACATATATGAAGAAACAAAAAAATTAAACGAAAATAAAATCAAGATGAAGATAACTTTGGCGAAAGGAAACACACCTATGAACACCTAGCCTATAGTATAAGCGACAGTAAAAACCAATAGAAGAAAGTCGCTACTATATGCAGGTTGACGCTGGTGCATTCACTACTTAAATACAGGATCACCAATCACAAAAATCTCTCAATGGATGGAAATAATTATGACTGGAGATGCTACCATTCCACCATGGACACTGAGACCGATTGACATGGGGTGTTCCTGAATAATAGAATGGATCATAACTAGTGTTATAGGTGGTGAACGCGTAGTTTTGAGACTTCCTGCTTGGATGACGAGGTTTCCGCTTTTGTGACTCCCAGAGGACATTGTTGACATGTCTGCCGATGTTCCTGGCAAGGATGGAAGAGCCATGTCGATTGGGATGTACAGTGTCCTTGAAAGTAGGGTTGAATTTGGACTTCAAATTTCCATGATCCAAGAAGGAGATGTTGTTACGACCATACAGCTCAGAGTGAAGCAGGGCGTTCAGGAGATCTATTTTTAATTGAAGGACCTTGTCTTTCACTGGGGCTGTTTTGCTAAGGATAATTTTGCTCTTGGGATATGTTGTCATAATCTCGTCCACGGCTTTCATTAGTTTTTCAGAGACAATTCCGGGTTCACTGGTCTTCAAATCGAACAGTCCACAATGTATGACAAAACAATCAAATTGAGCAGTAGATGATTCTTTCAGGAACTGAGAAATGTTGTCTATAGAAGAAGTTTTCTTTGTTTCAACAGTGAAACCATATGAATGACCAAGTCTGTGACCATAAACACCATTTAATATTGTGTCGTGTAGAAGGAGAACTGATGGTAGAGCAGTGTTGACTTTTTCTTTTTGTGTATTTTTGGATGTGACGCGAGAGGCAGCTTTCCCGTCCATGTGTTGTTTTGATATCTTTTTCGTCATCGGCTTGACGTCATTTTCCTTGCGCGTGATTTTGTTCCCCATGTCGTTAGATTTGTTTGATCGTTGTTTTGTTGATTTTGATGTTTTTGTAGGGTTTGGTGGAGTTGCTGATGTTGGTGGAGGGGTGACTGATGTTGTAGTCACCCGTTTAGCTGCCTCTGCATAAGAGATGGGCAGCGGTGACGGACGTGGTTTGTCTGTGTGGTTGGGGTCTGTTTGTGTCCCAACCGACACACAGACTGGAGGCATCCTTCCACTTGAAAGTGCCCCACTGCCCATCTCTTGTACATGGTCACTAACAAGTTTCTCTAATGACAGAATCCGGTCGGACATCGCGAGTACCAACGATTTTAACTCACTGATGGAGTCGCTGCGGAGGTCTGTCCCTGGGCCGAAGTCGGTTCTCTTCTTCGCTACAGGTGAAGCGGTGACAGCCTTCGCAGCGTTGATGGATCTCTTGCTTCCACCAGTGATGTTGTTGGCGTTATCGTCAGACACGCAGGCAGATGACTCTTTCGTAGTGCAGGATGCCGACCGGAGACGTCTTGTTTTAGTCATGACTGTATTTTAGCGTGGATGCATGCAGCAGAGAAAATATTTAGTTGTGCCCTGTCGCCATGTTGTGTGTGTGTGTGTGTGTGTGTGTGTGTGTGTGTGTGTATGTGTGTGTGTGTGTGTGTATGTGTATGTGTGTGTGTGTGTGTATGTGTGTGTGTGTGTGTGTGTGTGTGTGTGTGTGTGTGTGTGTGTGTGTGTGTGTGTGTGTGTGTGTGAGTGAGTGAGTGTGTGTTTGTTGGTGTGAGTGTGTGTGTGTGTGTGTGTGTGTGTGTGTGTGTGTGTGTGTGTGTGTGTGTGTGTGTGTGTGTGGTGTGTGTGTGTGTGTGTGTGTGTGTACGTGCATTCAGACGTAAACAAACGCTTATGCAGTGGAGACTTTCACCATCAGCCAGTCCATATTATGTACAAACATGTTTGTGCCTAAACACCCCCCCCCCCCCCCTGTGTGTATGTACACACAACATCAGGTAAACACATTAACCCTTTGACTACCGCACCATATCCACCAACTGCAAAAACTTCACTCTTTAATTCCCTACTCTGTTCACCACCTTCCCGCAGGAAGTTGGTAGATAGGGTAAAGGAATCAAAGGGTTAAGTTTTTGCTTTGCTAGCATGGTTGACAATGCAGGATGTCGGTGGACAGGGCATGGGAATCAAAGGGTTAAAGATTGTGCAGGCCATATCAGTGTTCGGTGTCCATGGAAACAGAAAAGTACCCAGCAAGCACAGCCCCGTCACCCGTGTCCCCTTTCTGTTTTAAGACCTTATCAATGCAATGGGTTTTGCGTAGGCCCAAGGACTCTCCGAGATAATTGCTAATAGATGTGGGTAGAGGCGTATGGGATTGCCCGAATGTGATCAATCCCTCTTAAACAAATCCCAAGTTGTAATGAATGGAAGAGTGAAAGTATGACTTTACCACTTTGTTGCACGTTGTTTACTATATCCCGTTGCTGTGTATATATATAATGACATGCTTGAGATTGATGTTGTTATATTGTTTGACATTCAAACACATTTCGTGTAGACTGACGTTTGTGTATAATGTTGTCATTGTTATGGCCAAACACTGCCTGTGGCCAATCATTCCATACCTTCTCTTTCCTTTTTCTTTCTTTCTTTCTTTCTTTTCCTGTCTTATAATGACTACCTAGCTGAACCTGTCTCTCAGTGATAAAAAAAAAAACCCACTTACTGCGTAGCTTTCATCGGCGATCCGGCCGACTTCTTCAGCGCAACTGCTGGGTTGAGAACTGGCTTCAGTGCGCACCGCCGTGAGCGAACTCACGACAGTGCGACTGAATAAGTGAGGAGTACATCGATGGCAGGTTGTGTCGGCCCCGGTCACGGTTGAGGGTGGGGTTCCTTGCGGCGATGTAAACTGTCTCCTTTACTCCCCTCTGGAACCATCTTTCTGTCTTATGTTTAGCTACTTTGGTGATAACAGACTGTGTGACAATGTACAATGTTCACTGTGCTCTGATGACTAGACCTAATGATGGGGATGGTAATAATTATGCTATGGCGTTCCTTTCTGAATTGATAACGATGATGATGATAATGATAATGATGGTTATGATAATATGATGATAATGATGATAATGATAATGCTGGTTATGATAATATGATACTTAATTTCCCATTTGTAACAGAAAGCCACTTATTTTTCAAACTTGCTGTAGCTTGCAGTCTGGGTGTTTTTGCATTTCTGTAAACCAGCCACTGACATGACTTACAAGATCTTTAACGTGCAGATTTCATATTCTGTACACACATGGAGGTGGTTGAGGCACTGGCAGATGCGCACACACGTTGACCCTGGGGAAGGGAAAATCCTTCACCCTTTATCCACCAGACAGAGGTGTCTGTGCGGATGGAACTCAGGACCTTCCCACAGGAAGTCTGACGTTTACCCACCAGGTTACCGCCCCTGTCCACATTTCACTGACAAGCATGTTCTCTGTGCTTCCTTCTATAACGCAGTCTGGCATCAACCAGGTCCGGGAGATACAGACAATGCGGTGTTGGTCAAGACATTTAAGCAACACCTGCACTGATAGATCCGTGAAGTGGTTGACACTGGACTGTGTGGTCCCAGTCCTCCCAATAAGCCAATAGCGGTTTTAATTGTGGATAGGAGCCAGATGGGAATGTAAAATCCCACACTTAACTGTGGGTAGGAGCCAGATGGGAATGTAAAATCCCACACTTAACTGTAGGTAGGAGCCAGATGGGAATGTAAAATCCCACACTTAACTGTGGGTAGGAGCCAGATGGGAATGTAAAATCCCACACTTAACTGTAGGTAGGAGCCAGATAGGAATGTAAAATCCCACACTTAACTGTGGGTAGGAGCCACATGGGAATGTAAAATCCCACACTTAACTGTGGGTAGGAGCCAGATGGGAATGTAAAATCCCACACTTAACTGTGGGTAGGAGCCAGATGGGAATGTAAAATCCCACACTTAACTGTAGGTAGGAGCCAGATGGGAATGTAAAATCCCACACTTAACTGTGGGTAGGAGCCAGATGGGAATGTAAAATCCCACACTTAACTGTAGGTAGGAGCCAGATGGGAATGTAAAATCCCACACTTAACTGTGGATAGGAGCCACATGGGAATGTAAAATCCCACACTTAACTGTAGGTAGGAGCCAGATGGGAATGTAAAATCCCACACTTAACTGTGGATAGGAGCCACATGGGAATGTAAAATCCCACACTTAACTGTGGGTAGGAGCCAGATGGGAATGTAAAATCCCACACTTAACTGTGGGTAGGAGCCAGATAGGAATGTAAAATCCCACACTTAACTGTGGGTAGGAGCCAGATAGGAATGTAAAATCCCACACTTAACTGTGGGTAGGAGCCACATGGGAATGTAAAATCCCACACTTAACTGTGGGTAGGAGCCAGATGGGAATGTAAAATCCCACACTTAACTGTGGGTAGGAGCCAGATGGGAATGTAAAATCCCACACTTAACTGTGGGTAGGAGCCAGATAGGAATGTAAAATCCCACACTTAACTGTGGGTAGGAGCCAGATAGGAATGTAAAATCCCACACTTAACTGTGGGTAGGAGCCACATGGGAATGTAAAATCCCACACTTAACTGTGGGTAGGAGCCAGATGGGAATGTAAAATCCCACACTTAACTGTGGGTAGGAGCCAGATGGGAATGTAAAATCCCACACTTAACTGTAGGTAGGAGCCAGATGGGAATGTAAAATCCCACACTTAACTGTGGGTAGGAGCCAGATGGGAATGTAAAATCCCACACTTAACTGTAGGTAGGAGCCAGATGGGAATGTAAAATCCCACACTTAACTGTGGATAGGAGCCACATGGGAATGTAAAATCCCACACTTAACTGTAGGTAGGAGCCAGATGGGAATGTAAAATCCCACACTTAACTGTGGATAGGAGCCACATGGGAATGTAAAATCCCACACTTAACTGTGGGTAGGAGCCAGATGGGAATGTAAAATCCCACACTTAACTGTGGGTAGGAGCCAGATAGGAATGTAAAATCCCACACTTAACTGTGGGTAGGAGCCAGATGGGAATGTAAAATCCCACACTTAACTGTGGGTAGGAGCCAGATAGGAATGTAAAATCCCACACTTAACTGTGGGTAGGAGCCACATGGGAATGTAAAATCCCACACTTAACTGTGGGTAGGAGCCAGATGGGAATGTAAAATCCCACACTTAACTGTGGATAGGAGCCACATGGGAATGTAAAATCCCACACTTATCTGTGGGTAGGAGCCAGATGGGAATGTAAAATCCCACACTTAACTGTGGGTAGGAGCCAGATAGGAATGTAAAATCCCACACTTAACTGTGGGTAGGAGCCAGATAGGAATGTAAAATCCCACACTTAACTGTGGGTAGGAGCCACATGGGAATGTAAAATCCCTTAGTGAGTTTGACAGGACTAGTGGGATCCGAACCCACAAACACCCCGTCATTGATCCGTTGTGCTAACCATCCCACCACAGTCACTGGTGTACCTTACTTTTTGCTTTCTAAGACAACATGTATCGTTAGCAAAGATATAGTCTTAAGTTATTGAAATAGTGAAATATCATTTCTATGGAAAAAAAAAAAAAACACGAAAATGACGACACATTGTTTTGTATAATAAAATCATAGATGACATGAAATGAAATCAAACGTTTTCTGTGGTCAACTGTCTGTCAATGATCGTTATAAACATTGCTGTTAGCAGTTGTCGCTGTTTACTCTATCTGACTTTTGTCTCTGAGCGGAGGACATTTGAATAAGCATC
>JAPXFY010000024.1:66850514-66855514 GCA_030674185.1 Monoplex corrugatus | reverse complement strand
AGTCTCCAGATATCAGACACACAGAGTCCAGAGCTCTATCAAAAGTCTCCAGATATCAGACACAGAGTTCAGAGCTCTATCAAAAGTCTCCAGATATCAGACACAGAGTCCAGAGCTCTATCAAAAGTCTACAGATATCGGACACAGAGTCCAGAGCTCTATCAAAAGTCTCCAGATATCGGACAGAGAGTCCAGAGCTCTATCAAAAGTCTCCAGATATCAGACACAGAGTTCAGAGCTCTATCAAAAGTCTCCAGATATCGGACAGAGAGTCCAGAGCTCTATCAACATTCTCCAGATATCAGACAGAGTTCAGAGCTCTATCAAAAGTCTCCAGATATTGGACACACAGAGTCCAGAGCTCTATCAAAAGTCTCCAGATATCAGACACACAGAGTTCAGAGCTCTATCAAAAGTCTCCAGATATCAGACAGAGTTCTTAGCTCTATCAAAAGTCTCCAGATATCGGACAGAGAGTTCAGAGCTCTATCAAAAGTCTCCAGATATCAGACACACAGAGTCCAGAGCTCTATCAAAAGTCTCCAGATATCAGACAGAGTTCAGAGCTCTATCAAAAGTCTCCAGATATCGGACAGAGAGTCCAGAGCTCTATCAACATTCTCCAGATATCAGACTCTGGGTCCAGAGCTCTATCAAAAGTGCCAGCAACTCGTGTAAATGCCGCATGTGACAGAGTTGTCTTCCATGATAATGATGAGTTCCTGCAGTCAATGTTGCTGCCTCCAGCAAGTTACTGGTAAACTGAAGGTCGTTGGTGTGTTTGTCTCCAGCTGACCTTTTCCTGCCATTACCAGTACTAAGTGACTTTTGTTTGCTTTGGAAGGAAGTAAAGAGAGAGTCTAGTTGTACTGACGAACGTGACATCCACAGATCTCTCAGAGGACGTCCTAAACGTTTGACTGGTGGACACTGTTGCTGAAGGCTACCTAGCACATAACTGACAGTGGAACATTCCGCCACTGGGCCATACAGGGTCACAGAAGACAAATAAGACAGAAGGGACAAGCGCCTCCTCGGTATGTTCCGGCAATTTCCGTAAACGTTCGGGGCGCCATTTTTAAAATGCTGACTGAGGCAGCATGGCGAGTACCAGTACTGTAACCAAACGCGGAGCGTGTTACTGTTGTGTGATCAACTGCAGCAACAACAATCGTACAAGTATTGACCCAAGAACAGGCAAGCCAGTGCGCTTCTTCTATTTTCCAAATACGGAGACAGACAGAGAGAGGTAAGTTGGTATTATTTTCAGTCTTCTTGTGTTGAGTGCCAGTGTGTGTGTACACGTGTGACTTGTCAAAACAAAGTGTGCACCGACAACGTGTAGGCCACCGCCAACCGACACCGGCCTGCCCCATTGTTTACAAATGCAGTGCATGAACTGCACATGTAAGACCCTATGTTATGTATGTGGAGGCAAATGTGCATGGAAACTTTATATTTTTTTTATCAATATTTCATTAGATAACCTGACCTACATAATCCCTTGCATATAATATATATATATATGTGTGTGTGTGTGTGTGTGTGTGCGTGCGTGCGTGTGTGTGCGTGCGTGTGTGTGTGTGTGTGTTTGTGTGTGTGTGTGTGTGTGTGTGCGTGTGTGTGTGTGTGTGTCTGTGTGTGGTAAGAGTGACTTTGAGACTGAGACTGACTGTGATTAGGTGAGCTTGGTTAATCACAAATTCTACATACTTGGTGGTGGTTGGCAAGCTGAGCTATGAGGCAACTGTGGATGTATTTCATGTTTACTTTGATTTTGTTTCAGGTGCCAGAAGTGGATCATCAACATCAGGAGAGATGACGTCAAGATTGCTGACATCAAGTCGAAGAGGGTGTGCTCTGTACATTTTCATGAGAAAGTTTTCAACTGCCCTACAGACATTCAGCATTCTCGACTGCTACCGACTGCCGTGCCTACCATTGTCAGCTGCCCAAATCCTCCTCCATCCATGGAATGTCGACGACCTCCGCCCAAGATCAGAGAGCCTGTACCAAAGAGGAGACGACAAGATACTGCCTCCAGCTCTGTATATCATGAAGGTGATGGTGATGATTGTGATGGTGACAGAGACAGTACTAGACCCGTGGTGAAAGCGTCCGAACCAGATCCTGAGAAGTTGGCCCGAGAGCTGAAGCAGGCCAAACGTGCTTTAGAAGACCTCAAGAAACAAAACAAACAACTTGAAAGGAAATGCAAAACAGCACAAGCAGCCAAGGTCAGACTTATAAAGCGCCATGCTGTACAAGTAGCGTCTCTTCGTGCAAAGAAAGAAGCAATCCTGGAGAATTTCCTCAAAGACCTGCCAGTTGTTCCAGCAGCTTTATTCAAGATCATGATGCGGAAGAAAAAGTGGATCAACTGGGACACCGAGAAAGAGGCTATGGAGTTGTGTCTCGCTGTGTACTTTAGGAGCACTTCTGCTTATGCCGTTCTCCGCTCCGTTGGGTTTATGCTTCCACATCCAAGAACACTCAGGAGGCGCTTTTCAACTGTGTTGACTGGGGTCGGTCTGTGTCAGAGTCTGGTGGAAATGATGCGCTTGAGAACATTAGCACTTGAAGAACATGAGAAAAGAGTGACACTCTCCTTGGATGGAATGACTGTGACCAAAGCCCTGACCTACAGTCATCATCGTGACGAGCTGGTCGGCTTTGTCAACTGCGGCGAGCATCACCAGAGTGACGAAATCGCTGACCAAGCAATTTTGGTCATGATCAGGGGACTGACCCTGAAGTGGAAGCAGGTGTTGGGGTATTTTGTTGCCAAGCACAACCTGGCAACACCTACTTTGACAGCCATCATTTCCGAAATCGTCAGAGCCGTCACAGGGATTGGTTTGTATGTTGATGCCATTGTGATGGACCAAGAATCCTGCCAATGGAAATGGATGAAAGACATGGGTGTGTGTGTGGAACGACCGTATGTGTTTCATGGCACTACACAGTCCTTTGTCATGCCAGATCCGCCACACCTCATCAAAAACTTGAGGAACAATTTCATGACGAAATACATCTCCTTCAGCTGGGATGGAGAAAGAATGATTGCAAAGTGGTGTCACCTCCAAGAACTCTTCTCCCTTGAAACATCTGGCGGGTCAATTCGCGCTGCTCCCAAGCTGAAGGAGTGTCACTTCACCCTGCCCAGAGGGAAAAAGATGAAAGTCATCTTGGCATGCCAGATATTTTCCCACTCAGTCGCTGCTGCCTTGAAATTGTATGTGTCAAAGTCGTTGATGTCCGAGGCTGCTCTTCAAACAGCATGCTTTGTGGAGACGGTGAACAGCATGTGGGATTTTGTCGACTCATTCCCTCTCCGCCCCAGTCGGGAAGAAGCCGGTCACAAGGAGTGATTTTGAGGGTGACCAGGTTCGATTTGCTTCCTTTTCCAACTTTGTGGAAAGCTGGTGTTTCACAAACCCAAAGAATGACAAACTGGCCAGCAACATTCCAAGTCACAAAGGGTGGCTCCTAGTGCTTTCGGCAATGAAGGGATTGAGCCAAAAGCTAATCATGGAGGAGGAGGTCTTGACACACTTGTGCCTGAGAAAGTGTAACCAGGATCACGTTGAGAACCTTCACAGTCAAATACGTGGCTACAATGGCTTCAACGACCACCCGACATTGCCAGCATATGTCGATGCACTCCGTTGCCTGTCTTGTTCTTCTGCAACATCAGAGCTCTTGGACAAGACAATCAGTGCTGGTGCCAACTGCCAGCCTGATGGTGAGCATGGACACCATCCCATTGTCAACCCATGCACAGCAGACGTTGAATGTGATGCAGAGAATGCTGATCATGCAGACCCCATCGAAACCAACTCCTTCAGTTGTGAGAACAACTTGGTTTCCTCTTCCTTCACAGACTTGGAGATGGAACTGCCACCCGTCGAGTCAGACATTGTTCAGTACATTGCTGGTGCTGTCGTGAGGAAGTTCAAGCAGAAAAACGACTGTCCTCTCTGTGTGGAAAAGTTCACCATCAGTGCAAATGAGGCAACTGGAGAAACTCCCTCACTTGTGTCACTTGTGTCACTCAAAGAGTTTAAACTTGGATGCCTGGTTCGTGTCAGTGAGCCACTGCTGCAGGTTTTCAGATGCTTTGAACTTCACTTCAGAGTAGCTACATCAAAGGGATTGCCAAGAGCCAACCCAAGGCAAACTATTCTGAACAGCTTTGTCAAGTCACAAACAGATGATCTGAATTGTGAGTGTGAATGTTTGGCAAGCCTTATTGCTGCTTATTGCAACATCAGGATTTACCACGAAGTGAAACTGTTCAATCAGCAACTGAAGTCAAAAGTCAGAGGTGCAGAACTGAACAAGGACAAGAAACTTAACATGTGAACATTTACAGACCTCTATTTCAGCTGGATTTAACTGTGAACATAACACACTGCTGTAGCTGATATTGTGATAAGGAACTGAACTTGTGAACAATTATGTAGTTCATCTGTGGATTTTAGATTTGATTGTGTATTACACACCTGTGAACACTCATGGGCCATTAATGCAACAGTGAATATTTTACTACATTTCTGTGGATGACGAGAAACTTAACGTGTGAAGACTAACTGTGTATTATAAACCGCTGTGGCTGACAAGACACTTGAGATGTGAACATTCCTGGAATGAGTGCTGTTGGAGCTGGATTAACTGTGAATTATACACCGCTGTGGCTGATCATTTTGGGAAGATGTCCAGGCATGTCTTTGTTAAGTCATGTGAGTACATTTTAAATCATGAATTTTACATGTGTGAATTCTGTATTATATTACTTTATTGTTGTTTTTTTTTATTCTGAGTTCTTCATTTTTATGTTGTTGTATACGACAGGCAAAAACTCTGAAGTGATGAACACTTGTAATTTCACAGAAAAAAATTGTGAAACTCAATCATTCTTACTTGTCGTGTACGACTTCTGTCTCATGTGTGTGGCGCATGTTATAATCAAATGTCTAAAGGTACCATCTTTTAAATAA
>JAPXFY010000024.1:66838014-66845514 GCA_030674185.1 Monoplex corrugatus | reverse complement strand
TGTATTCATGATGGTGATGACAATGAAATCTATATCTGGTACTGGTTATTATGATGGTGATGACAATGAAATCTAAGTCTGGTACTGGTTATTAGGTGGTGATGACATGAAATCTAAGTCTGGTACTGGTTATTAGGGTGGTGATGACAATGAAATCTAAGTCTGGTACTGGTTATTAGGGTGGTGATGACAGTGAAATCTAAGTCTGGTACTGGTTATTAGGGTGGTGATGAAAATGAAATCTAAGTCTGGTACTGGTTATTATGTGGTGATGACAATGAAATCTAAGTCTGTAGGTTACTGGGTATAAATGAATAGTGGTCTGGTATGATGCAATGAAATCTAAGTCTGGTACTGCTGTATTAGGGTGGGGATGACAATGAAATCTATGTCTGGTACTGCTGTATCATGATGGTGATGACAATGAAATCTAAATCTGGTACTGGTTATTAGGGTGACGATGACAATGAAACCTAAGTCTGGTACTGCTGTATTAGGGTGGTGATGACAATGAAATCAATGAGCTTGGTTTATATAGACGTGTTCTTGGTTTAAATATTGGTCTATTCGTGAATGATATGATGATATTTGTGTTTAAACACATGCGGTAAGCGCATCAAGAGACGTAAATCGTCTTGTTATTCATGTGACAATAAAGTAAATTACCTTAATGTCCACCTTTTTGTCAATGGTCATCATCATTGTCATGTTATTTATGTGACAATAAAGTAAATTACCTTAATGTCCACCTTTTTGTCAATGGTCATCATTATTATCGTCATGTTAGTCACGTGAAAATAAAGTAAATTACCTTAATGTCCACCTTTTTGTCAATGGTCATCATCATTATCGACATGTTATTTATATGACAATAAACTTAATTACCTTAATGTCCACCTTTTTGTCAATGGTCATCATTATCGTCATGTTAGTCATATGACAATAAAGTAAATTACCTTAATGTCCACCTTTTTGTCAATGGTCATCATTATCGTCATGTTAGTCATATGACAATAAAGTAAATTACCTTAATGTCCACCTTTTTGTCAATGGTCATCATTATTATCGTCATGTTATTCATGTGACAATAAAGTAAATTACCTTAATGTCCACCTTTTTGTCAATGGTCATCATCATTATCGACATGTTATTTATATGACAATAAACTTAATTACCTTAATGTCCACCTTTTTGTCAATGGTCATCATTATCGTCATGTTAGTCATGTGACAATAAACTTAATTACCTTAATGTCCACCTTTTTGTCAATGGTCATCATTATTTCGACATGTTATTTATATGACAATAAACTGAATTACCTTAATGTCCACCTTTTTGTCAATGGTCATCATTATCGTCATGTTAGTCATGTGACAATAAACTGAATTACCTTAATGTCCACCTTTTTGTCAATGGTCATCATTATCGTCATGTTAGTCATGTGACAATAAACTGAATTACCTTAATGTCCACCTTTTTGTCAATGGTCATCATTATCGTCATGTTAGTCATGTGACAATAAACTGAATTACCTTAATGTCCACCTTTTTGTCAATGGTCATTATTATCGTCATGTTAGTCATGTGACAATAAACTTAATTACCTTAATGTCCACCTTTTTGTCAATGGTCATCATCATTATCGTCATGTTAGTCATGTGACAATAAACTTAATTACCTTAATGTCCACCTTTTTGTCAATGGTCATCATCATTATCGTCATGTTAGTCATGTGACAATAAAGTAAATTACCTTAATGTCCACCTTTTTGTCAATGGTCATTATTATCGTCATGTTAGTCATGTGACAATAAAGTAAATTTCCTTAATGTCCACCTTTTTGTCAATGGTCATCATCATTGTCGTCATGTTATTCATGTGACAATAAACTAAATTACCTTAATGTCCACCTTTTTGTCTATGGTCATCATCATTATCGTCATGTTATTCATGTGACAATAAACTAAATTACCTTAATGTCCACCTTTTTGTCAATGGTCATTATTATCGTCATGTTAGTCATGTGACAATAAACTAAATTACCTTAACATCTTCTCCACCTTTTCCTCAATGGTCATCACCAGGGTCTCCGCCTCCAAGATAATGGGTGGTTGATCACACTCACAGTAACACACTGTGTTGTCCCACTCTGGTACCGACACACAGACAGACAGCTATCATCGTCCACATCATCATCATTCACATCATCGTCATCATCATCATCATCATCATTCATAACATCATCATCATCATTATCTTCTTCTTCTTCTTCTTCATTTACATCACCATTAATATCATCTTCATCATCATCATCATCATCACCATCGTCACCATAATTCACATCATCATCATCATCTTCTTGTTCTTGTTCTTGTTATTGTTCTACTTCTTCTTCTTGTTTTTGTTCTTGTTATTGTTCTTCTTGTTCTTCTTGTTCTTGTTCTTGTTCTTGTTCTTGTTCTTCTTGTTCTTGTTCTTGTTCTTGTTCTTCTTCTTCTTCTTCTTCTTCTTCTTCTTCTTCTTCTTCTTCTTCTTCTTCTTCTTCTTCTTCTTCTTCTTCTTCTTCTTCTTCTTCTTCTTCTTCATGCTAACACTGTTCATTGTTAAAAGAAATAAAAGACAAGAAAATCAGATTAAAAAAGCCATTGTCTTGTAAAAGGAAACTCACTAACTGTCTTTTATGCCACAGACACACGTGAGGGCAGCAACGAAAATCCTCCACCCCTATCTGTGCTTTGCCACACCCTGTATGGTAACTCAGGTGTGTTTCTTGGTCTTCAGTTCTCATTCTGTTGTTCCTGGCAAAGGTGCTGCTGGATCTTCCTCTCTTCCCGTCTTCTTTCTGGTAACCAGTGTTCATGGTCATAGTGCCCATATTTCGTGACTGCATTGGCAAGTATTATTGGTTTGAAATGATGTTGGGCCAGAGGGTTTGCATTATTCTTCGGAAGTTCTCTGTGTAGAAGACTGATAGCCTGGTAAAGTCGCTTTTGGTTTTCCACCAGCGTTGTGAGTCGTGCGGTTTGGTGGAAATCACACAACTGTGGTACAGTGTCAGCTTGGTGTTGATGTTGTTGTAGAGGCACCGTCACACGTTGTTCACAATTCTGAGAGCGTTTCTGGTCTTGTTCAGACGGCCCCTGATGCCATCATCTACCCCTCCATCCTGTCAGAAGTCCTGTCTAGCTAGGTGAACTCTTCAGTTGTGGACAGGTCCGTCCCATCTATTTGAGACGGGGTGTGGTCTCTTGAATGTGCTGGTGGGTGATCAAAGACAATGTCAGGTTGTCTGCAATGTCAAGGTCGTTTAAAAACGAAAAAAAAACTATCATAAAGCAAAATATGAAGAAGACAGTCGTCGAAATGAACATTAACAGACATGCTAAATAAGTTCGTTTGTTGCCGGCGCACGCCATGTCACAAAAACACTTATAATCAAACCAATACATGTTGTAGTGTTACAGGGTGTAACAGACATACAGACTTACCGTCTGTGGTGGTGACCGTACAGTTTTCATACAGACATACAGACATACAGACATACAGACTTGCCGTCTGTGGTGGTGACTGTAAAGTTTTCATACAGACATACAGACATACAGACATACAGACTTACTGTCTGTGGTGGTGACTGTACAGTTTTCATACACACATACAGACATACAGACATACAGACTTACTGTCTGTGGTGGTGACTGTACAGTTTTCATACAGACATACAGACATACAGACATACAGACTTACAGACATACAGACTTACAGACTTACAGA
The DNA here is from genome assembly GCA_030674185.1 of Monoplex corrugatus. Taxonomy (NCBI): domain Eukaryota; kingdom Metazoa; phylum Mollusca; class Gastropoda; order Littorinimorpha; family Ranellidae; genus Monoplex; species Monoplex corrugatus. The sequence continues at coordinate 66,841,745 of JAPXFY010000024.1, read as the reverse complement.
CATACAGACTTACAGACATACAGACATACAGACATACAGACATACAGACATACATACATACAGACTTACAGACTTACAGACATACAGACTTACAGACATACAGACATACAGACACACAGACATACAGACTTACAGACATACAGACTTACAGACATACAGACATACAGACATACAGACATACAGACATACAGACATACAGACAACGACTACAGACATACAGACATACAGACTTACAGACATACAGACATACAGACATACAGACATACAGATTACAATACAGACTTACAACAGACATACAGACTTACAGACATACAGACATACAGACAACAGACATACAGACATACAGACTACAGACATACAGACATACAGACATACAGACATACAGACATACAGACATACAGACATACAGACTTACAGACATACAGACATACAGACATACAGACATACAGACGTACAGACTTATAGACATACACATACAGACATACAGATATACAGACGTACAGACTTATAGACATACAGACATACAGACGTACAGACTTACCGTCTGTGGTGGTGACCGTACAGTTTTCATCCTGTGCTGTGGCGCTGCTGTCAGTCACTGTGGGTGCCAGACCTGTCTTCCAGCCTGTAACAATGACCACAGTGCCAGGTGCTGTTGTGCAGGTCGTGTGTCTTGTTTTGGTTTGGTTTGTCTTGTTTGGTGTTGTCTTGTCTTGTTTTGTCTTGTTTTGGTTTAATTTGTCTTGTTTTGTTCGTTTTGTCTCGTTTGGGGTTGTTTTTGTCTTGTTTTGTTTTGTATTGTTTGGGTTGTTTTGTCTTGTTTGGGTTGTTTTGTCTTGTTTTGGTTTGTTTTGTCTTGTTTGGGTTGTTTGGGGTTGTTTTGTCTTGTTTTGGTTTGTTTTGTCTAGTTTGGGGTTGTTTTGTCTTGTTTTGTTTTGTATTGTTTGGGTTGTTTTGTCTTGTTTGGGGTTGTTTTGTCTTGTTTAGGTTGTTTTGTCTTGTTTGGGTTGTTTTGTCTTGTTTAGGTTGTTTTGTCTTGTTTGGGTTGTTTTGTCTTGTTTGGGTTGTTTTGTCTTGTTTGGGTTGTTTTGTCTTGTTTGGGGTTGTTTTGTCTTGTTTAGGTTGTTTTGTCTTGTTTAGGTTGTTTTGTCTTGTTTGGGGTTGTTTTGTCTTGTTTGGGTTGTTTTGTCTTGTTTAGGGTTGTTTTGTCTTGTTTGGGTTGTTTTGTCTTGTTTGGGTTGTTTTGTCTTGTTTGGGTTGTTTTGTCTTGTTTGGGTTGTTTTGTCTTGTTTGGGTTGTTTTGTCTTGTTTAGGGTTGTTTTGTCTTGTTTGGGTTGTTTTGTCTTGTTTGGGGTTGTTTTGTCTTGTTTGGGTTGTTTTATTTTGTTTAGGGTTGTTTTGTCTTGTTTGGGGTTGTTTTGTCTTGTTTTGGTTGTTTTGTCTTGTTTAGGTTGTTTTGTCTTGTTTGGGTTGTTTTGTCTTGTTAGGGTTGTTTTGTCTTGTTTGGGGTTGTTTTGTCTTGTTCTGGTTTGTCTTGTCTTTTTTGGTTTGTTTTGTCTTGTTAGGGTTGTTTTGTCTTGTTTGGGGTTGTTTTGTCTTGTTTTGGTTTGTCTTGTCTTTTTTTGGTTTGTTTTGTCTTGTTTTGTTTTGTTTTGTCTGGTTTAGTTTTGTTTTGGTTTGTTTTTCGTTTTGTTTTGATTTAGTTTTCATTTTCTTTTGATTAAGTTTGGTTTAGTATGGGAATTTTTGTTGCCTTGCCTTGCCTTGCTTTGGTTTAGTTTGGTTTGGTTTGGTTTGAAGTGTTCCGATGTTCTTTGGATGTGTATGTCCGTTGTCTGCATATTCCGTCTTTGTTGGGCGTTCATGCTGGGTACCGGATGTTTTCATGTTTGCATAAGCCAGCCATTGACCTGACTTTCAGGACATTTAATGTGTGGATTTGATGTATTTCTACGTGTAGACACACAAAGGGAAGTTAGGTACTAGAAGGTCTGTATCCATCTTGGCCTGGTCGATAGAAAAATCTCCACCCTGTATCCACCAGGTGGAGATGTATGGGCAGATTGAACTCAGGACCTTGCGGCTGACGTGACCACCACGGCCGTCGTGTGATGGTGTGACCCTTGAGGAAGATCCCTGACAATTGTTTAGGAAGTACATGTAGTAAGCCCTGTTTGAAACAGATTAAAGTGAAAGTGACGTTGGCACCAATAACGTCATTCTCTTGGTTCCGGCAGCCGGACATCCGCTGGTATGGAATTCCGTCACAGACAGTGTGATGCATAAACTACAGTCATCTGTATACATGTAGTACAAACACACATTGTTGGACTTTGTACAAGTAATAGGTGATTGTCAACAGGTAACAACAGTCATCAATACACATGTAGTACAAACATTGTTGGACTTTGTACAAGTAACAGGTGATTGTCAACAGGTAACAACAGTCATCAGTACACATGTAGTACAAACATTGTTGGACTTTGTACAAGTAACAGGTGATTGTCAACAGGTAACAACAGTCATCAGTAGGAACAACAGGTGATCATCAGTAAACAGTGACAGGTGGATATCAGTAGACATACAAAGTTGAAGAACTTGCCGTTGGACTGAGTAAGCAAGCACGCTCTGCCATTAAATGCTCTGAAACCGTGCAAGAGAACGAGAAGAAAAAAATACATATATAAGTAGACTCCTGAACAGCGTCGAGGCGAGGACGCCGCCCTGCTTCACTCCACTTTGAACGGGGAATGGCTGTGATGATAATGATCCGTCAAATTGCATCATCCCCTGCAGTCTGTCACGGAAACAGGCGATATCATTCAGAAGCTTCGGTGGGCTTCTGATTTTCTCCAGGAGTGCCAAGTGGGTCTCTCCTGCTGACAAGATCAAAAGCGTTGGTCTGGTCTTTGAAGGCGGCATATGAAGGATGACTCAGTTCCCATATGTTCTACTGTAGCTGCCTGAATGAGGAGATCACGGTAATGGTGGATCTGTCTGCCCTGAAGCAACAGTGGGATTGTGAAAGACGCGATTTGCTGGTGTCTGCAGGCTTTCCAGAACCCTCATCATCATCATCATCATCATCATCATCATCATCATCATCATCATCATCAGGTGCCTTGCCGCATGGCGTTGGCGACCATGGATTTCCAACCATCTCTATCTCTCGTTGCCCTCAGCATCTCCCCCACCCTCCCCATCCCCAGCCACTCTGCAAGTCCGTCCAGCATTCTCTCCCAGGGTCTACCCGGTGCTCTCTTTCCCTCCAGCTTTCCCGTTGTGACCAGGTACTCCAGATCCCCCTTCCTCATAAAATGGCCTATAAATTTTGCTTGTCTTTTCCTAATCTTCCTTATGAGTGATCTACTTGTGTCTGCCTCCATCAAGACTGTCTCGTTTGTTTTCTTTGCTGTCCATGGAATTCTCAACATTCTTCTGAGAAACCACATCTCGGCTGCCTCGATCCAGAAGCACCCGGGTGAAAACCTTGCTGACGGTACTGGGCAGTGATATACCTCCGTCATTATCACTGTCGCTGCGGCCTCCCTTGCTCTTGTACAGTGTGACGATGTTTGCGTCTACCACGTCTTGGGCAACTGATGCCTCCTCCCAACACTGGCACAGTAACTCCTGGAGAACACTCAGGAGCACTGGTTTCCAGCACTGAATCACTTTAGCAGGGATACTGTCTTCGTCTGGTTCTTTAACGTGTGCAAATGAGACGATGT
>JAPXFY010000024.1:66830514-66833014 GCA_030674185.1 Monoplex corrugatus | reverse complement strand
CAGTCTAGTGCCCCATTTGTCAGTGACTACCAAAGACTGTGTGTTTCAATCTTTCGAAGCATGCCATGTTCGCCTCTCATACCTCAATCAGACAGTATCATTTGTCAGCCTGTACAGACCTCCCCCTAACCGCAAGAACAAACTGACCAACTCCATGTTTTTGAATGACTTTCAAGCTCTGTTATCAACTTGTCTATCCTGTAAAAAATTGATTGTTGTGGGTGATTTCAATGTTCATTTTGATTCAGTTTCTGACCCTACTGCTTCTGCATTTAAAAGTCTGCTTGACAGTTTTGACTTAGAACAACTGATAAACAAACCCACACACTGCCGTGGTCACATCCTAGACTGGATTGTTACAAACAGTAGACCCTTGTTTATGAACATCAATGTCGATGACATGTTAGTCTCTGACCATTTTGTTGTGTCCTTTGAGCTATGCCTTAGGAAACCATGTAGAGCAACAAAGAGTGTATCATCACGTAAACTCAAAGCCATTAACTCTGTTGATTTTAGATCAGATGTGTTGTCAGGGTTTGCATATGATTCATGTACTAATGATCCTGTCAATGTTTACAACACATGTTTGCGTGACTTATTGGACAAGCACGCCCCCTTAGTTACACGTAACTTGACCGATCGCACATCCGCCCCTTGGATGAACCTGGAGATAAAGCAAGCAAAGCTCCAGCGCCGCGAGGCGGAACGGTTATGGCGCAAATCTGGCCTGACTGTGCACAAGCAAATTTATGCTCACCAGCGTAATCTGGTAACTAGCATGATTCGTAATGCTAAAAAACAGTACATGTGTAATAAGATAGTCAATGCGTGTAGCTCCGGGGAGCTTTTCAGAGTCAGCGGGGAGCTCATGGGAAAAGAACAGGGCCTTGTGTTGCCAACATCTGTCCCGGTTGAACAACTACCGGACAAATTCAATGAATACTTTTCTGGCAAAATTGAGCAAATTCGAGACAGTTTTCCAACTGGCAGTTCGACGACCGCTGACGCTGATCGGTTCTCTGGATCTGCACTCTCTGTTTTTCAGAGCGTGTCTCAAGAAAATGTGAGAGAAATACTGATGAAAATGCCCAAGAAATCATGCGAGCTAGATCCCATTCCTGCATCACTGTTTTTTGGATGTATTGATGAACTTGTTCCCCTGATAACTGATATCATGAACAGGTCATTGTGTACAGGCACTGTCCCAGATAGTTTTAAACATGCCCTAGTGAAACCACTTCTTAAAAAGTCAACACTTGATCCTGAGTGCTTGAAAAACTTTCGCCCAGTTTCTAACTTGCCATTTTTATCAAAGGTTTTAGAACGTATTGTCTTGGAACAGTTGTTACATCACCTTCAGTCCCACGACCTACTTGAGCCATTTCAATCTGCATATCGTAAATGTCATAGTACAGAAACGGCACTTGTTCGTGTCGTTAACGATCTTCTTCATGCTTCTGATCGTGGACATGTGTCTCTCCTGTCTTTGCTGGATTTGTCTGCTGCCTTTGATACAATAGACCATAACATACTTATCAACAGACTGCATACCACATATGGTTGCTCTGCAATCGTTTTGGACTGGTTTCGGTCCTACCTTAAGGACCGTACTCAATCTGTTGTTAGGAAAGTATCATTCCTCTCCATCAGTGCTCAGGTTTGGAGTCCCACAAGGCTCAGTGTTAGGGCCTGTCTTGTTCGTAATGTACACCAAGCCTCTGAGTCAGGTGATAAGTCGATCAGGTCTTCGCTATCACTTCTTCGCCGACGATTCACAATTGTATGATTCCAACATCCCAGCCGAGTTTCCAGCATTGCTTGGCAATTTACAATCTGGTATTGAGGCTGTCGGTGACTGGATGATGACAAACAAGCTTAAAATGAATGAAGATAAAACTGAACTGATAAAAATCGGTACTAAACATAAACTACAACAAACACCAACATGCACAATGACAGTCTGTGGCTGCAGTCTTTCTTTTGCACCATCTGTTAGAAATCTTGGAGTGTTTCTTGACGAATCATTAACAATGGACGCGTATATCAACAATCTTTGCCGTAGCCTAAACTTTCAGCTCCGTAGGATTGCAAAGATTCGTCCTTACCTCACCACCGATGCCGTGAGGAAGCTTGCAGTTTGTTTTATTTTGTCAAGATTAGATTACTGTAATTCTCTCTTAGCTGGCTTACCTGATGACAAACTTAGAAAGCTTCAGGTCATTCAGAATAATGCAGCCCGCCTTATCCTGCACAAGAAACAATCTGACAGTGCAAATCCACTGCTGAAATCCCTTCACTGGCTCCCCATCAAAGCCAGAATAGACTTCAAGATTGCTTGCCTCTGTTTCCGCTGTCTAAGTGATACAGTCACTGCACCACCATATCTTTCTGAACTGATCCAACATTATGTACCGACTCGAACCCTTCGTTCCGGAGATTCTTTTCAACTAGTCGAACCACGTTTTTCTCTCTCCACAGTTGGCAAACGCGCTTTCTCTGT
>JAPXFY010000024.1:66818014-66820514 GCA_030674185.1 Monoplex corrugatus | reverse complement strand
ATGGGTCAGTCTTAGCAAATCAGAGCGCTGGAGCAGCCTTTTATGTTCCAAAATTTAACATTAAAAGTCTTTTTTCATTGGGGCAAATGTATCTATATATACAGCAGAATTGGTCGTTGTTGTTCAAGCGTTGCATTATTTAATTAGCCTTCGGCCTGTGTCATTCAAAGTAGTTCTGTTTGTTGATTCAAAATCTGTATTATATGCCTTACAGTCTTTTGATACAGACACAAGACCTGACTTAATTATTGAGGCAAATCATCTAATACATTGTTTAAAGATAAATGGCTCGGAAATCAATTTATGCTGGGTGCCTTCTCATGTTGGTCTTCATGGCAACAAACGTAGTTGACAGAGCAGCTAAATCCGGTGCCCTCCATTCTGAAAATTCCATAGAATTACATGTTAACACCTCGGTAAAAGAAGCTTACAACTCGCTAGAATTAGCATCATGGATTCGATTTCATGAACATTTAAATGAAAAATTTGTGTCTCAAAAAAGAATCAAACTTTCAGTTCAAAATATCTGTAAAAACTTGCAGTATTCCTCGTTATATCATTTGAGATTAATTGTTATGACATATTTTCGCATTCAACTGAACGCTTTGAAAACAAAATATTGTAACAACGTTTTATGTATTTGCGGCGAACAATTCACATTGTATCAGTTTGTTTTACTGCAGAAAGCTTCGTTCCTTTTTACCAAAGACGTTTACACAAGGAAACTATCTTGAAACGCATTTTAAAGAAGTAGTATCGAATCAAGTTTTGTTAGTTAAAATTTCAGAATCATTGGTTCACAGTCCTGTTAATGCGTTACTTTAAGATTATTATTATAATTATGATTATTTTTGTTTTGTTTTGTTTTGATGCGATTTTTCTGTTACATTATTGATGTTAGCGTTGTTCTAGTTTCATTTCTCTGTTCATCCATATCCTTTTTCTTAAGACCTTGCCGCTTCCTTTTAATTTTTTTACGTCCCTTACTCTGTTCCCCTCTCCCCTCCACCCCCCCCCCCCCCACCCCATTATTTCATCCTCCATGCCATTTTTCCTCGTCTAATATCACTTATAGTGAAAAGACGTTAAATCAAGCAACGAAAACTATACACACACACGCACACACATCACACAACTACACACACACACATACACACACACACATACACACACACACACACACACAACACACACACACACACACATACACACACACACACACACACACACACACACACACACAACACACACACACACACACACACACACAAGTAGCAAAGAAGTCAAACTTTACATTGGGGTGTGGATGGGTTTGAACACAAGACATAGAACCTGGAGTGATCAGCTGTATCACACGACCCACTGTCAGGAGGGTTGTAAATAACCATGGCTATGGGCTGTCAAACACAAACATAAAAATAATAACAGTAATAATAACAAACCCACTTCCACACAACTACGCAGTAAACCATGATTATCTGCCTTGGTCTAGCGCTATATAAACAAAACAAGTTTGGTTTTTGGTTTGTTGTTTGGTTGTTGGTTTGGTTTGGTTTGGTTTGGTTTGGTTTGGTTTGGTTGTTTGGTTTGGTGTTGGTTTGGTTTGGTTTGGTTTGGTTTGGTTGGTTTGGTTTGGTTTGGTTTGGTTTGGTTTGGTTTGGTTTGGTTTGGTTTGGTTTGGTTTGGTTTGGTTTGGTTTGGTTTGGTTTGGTTTGGTTTGGTTTGGTTTGGTTTGGTTTGGTTTGGTTTGGTTTGGTTTGGTTTGGTTTGGTTTGGTTTGGTTTGGTTTGGTTTGGTTTGGTTTGGTTTGGTTGGTTGGTTTGGTTTGGTTGGTTTGGTTTGGTTTGGTTTGGTTTGGTTTGGTTTGGTTGTTGGTTTGGTTTGGTTGTGGTTTGGTTTGGTTTGGTTTGGTTTGGTTGGTTTGGTTGGTTTGGTTTGGTTTGGTTGGTTGGTTTGGTTTGGTTTGGTTTGGTTTGGTTGGTTTGGTTTGGTTGTTGGTTGTTTGGTTTGGTTTGGTTTGGTTGGTTTGTTTGGTTTGGTTGTTGGTTTGGTTTGGTTTGGTTGGTTTGTTTGGTTTGGTTGGTTTGGTTTGGTTTGGTTTTGGTTTGGTTGTTTGGTTTGGTTTGGTTTGGTTTGGGTTTGGTTTGGTTTGGTTTGGTTTGGTTTGGTTTGGTTTGGTTTGGTTTGGTTTGGTTGGTTTTGGTTTGGTTTTGGTTTGGTTGGTTTGGTTTGGGTTTGGTTGTGGTTTGGTTTGGTTTGGTGTTGGTGTGTTTGGTTGGTGGTTTGGTTTGTTGGTTTGGTTTGGTTTGGTTGGTTTGGTTGGTTTGGTTGGTTTGGTTTGGTTTGTTGTTTGGTTTGGTTTGGTTTGTTTGGTTAGGTTTGGTTGGTTTGGTTTTGTGTTTGGGTTAGTTTGGTTTGGTTTGGTTTGGGTTTGGTTGGTTTGGTTGGTTTGGTTTGGTGTTGGTTTGGTTTGGGTTAGTTTGGTTTGGTTTGGGTTAGT
>JAPXFY010000024.1:66790514-66800514 GCA_030674185.1 Monoplex corrugatus | reverse complement strand
GACAGGACGGACGTACAGTCATCTACATCACACAGGACTGACGTACAATAATCTACATCACACAGGACTGACGTACACATCTACATCACTCAGACTCAGACTCAGACTCAGACTATTTATTAACCAATGAATTAACAAAGGAATTTGATTTGGTTTTGCGTAACACACTCCCGCCATGCATACAAGACATGTGACAACATGAACAATACATAATATGAAAAATACTTGATCAAAAACACTTCAGGTACTCACACATGCCTGGGCGTGCACACCCACCCGTGCATCAAAAACAATATATAATCATACAGATAATAATGCTTGTAAACAAGACATGAAATTTGCTAGTATGATATAAATATAACTTGACAGAAAACATCAACAGATGAGCAGCCCTTACACTCAGAAAGGAGGAGGGAATAACTAAGGAGGGGGGAGGGTGGTGGGGAGGGGGGGCCGGGGAAGAAGAGAGTAGAAAGCAGAAGCAGGGGTGTCAGATAAAAGGAGCAATGGATGAAGAAGACAGTGTCACAAATCATTCAGCATCTTTACAGCAGTGGGGAAAAAGCTGTGCTTCAATCGGTTGGATTTACACTTAATACTGCGGAATCTTTTGCCGGAAGGAAGAAGTTGGAACAGAGGGTTGGCTGGGTGCAGTTTATCAGATACAATAGACCTTGCTTTGCGTGTCACACGCTCCCGAAAGATATTGTCGATAGATGGGAGCTCACATCCTGAAATTTTGGAGGCGGTCTTTACAACCCTGTTGAGTCTTTTCTTGTTGTTACTGGACGCACTCCCATACCAGACAGTATTTGAGAATGTGAGTACACTCTCAATGACAGAGCGATAAAACTGTGTCATTATTGGCGTGGTTAATCTAAGCTTTTTAAGTTGACGTAGGAAATACAGTCTCTGATGCGCTTTCTTGCAGATTTCTGATGTATTTACATCCCAAGTGACCTTGTTAGAGATGTGCAGGCCGAGAAATTTGAATGATTTAACCTGTTCAACTGTTTGGCCTTTCACTGACAATGGGGGGAGTACTGTCATCTACATCACACAGGACTGACGTACAATCATCTACATCACACAGGACTGACGTACAATCATCTACATCACACAGGACTGACGTACAATCATCTACATCACACAGGACTGACGTACAATCATCTACATCACACAGGACTGACGTACAGTTATCTACATCACACAGGACTGACGTACAGTCATCTACATCACACAGACAGGACTGACGTACAGTCATCTACATCACACAGGACTGACGTACAGTCATCTACATCACACAGGACTGACGTGCAGTCATCTACATCACACAGACAGGACTGACGTGCAATCATCTACATCACACAGACAGGACGGTCGTACAGTCATCTACATCACACAGGACTGACGTACAATCATCTACATCACACAGGACTGACGTACAGTCATCTACATCACACAGGACTGACGTACAATCATCTACACCACACAGGACTGACGTACAGTCATCTACATCACACAGGACTGACGTACAGTCATCTACATCACACAGGACTGACGTACAGTCATCTACATCACACAGACAGGACTGACGTACAGTCATCTACATCACACAGGACTGACGTACAGTCATCTACATCACACAGGACTGACGTGCAGTCATCTACATCACACAGACAGGACTGACGTGCAGTCATCTACATCACACAGACAAGACGGACGTACAGTCATCTACATCACACAGGACTGACGTACAATCATTTACATCACACAGGACTGACGTACAGTCATCTACATCACACAGGACTGACGTACAATCATCTACACCACACAGGACTGACGTACAGTCATCTACATCACACAGGACTGACATGCAGTCATCTACATCACACAGACAGGACTGACGTACAGTTATCTACATCACACAGGACTGACGTACAGACATCTACATCACACAGGACTGACGTACAATCATCTACATCACACACACAGGACTGACGTGCAGTTATCTACATCACACAGGACTGACGTGCAGTTATCTACATCACACAGGACTGACGTACAGTCATCTACATCACACAGGACTGACGTACAGTCATCTACATCACACAGGACTGACGTACAGTTATCTACATCACACAGGACTGACGTACAGTCATCTACATCACACAGGACTGACGTACAGTCATCTACATCACACAGGACTGACGTACAGTCATCTACATCACACAGGACTGACGTACAGTCATCTACATCACACAGACAGGACTGACGTACAGTTATCTACATGACACAGGACTGACGTACAGCCATCTACATCACACAGGACTGACGTACAGTCATCTACATCACACAGGACTGACGTACAGTTATTTACATCACACAGGACTGACGTACAGTTATCTACATCACACAGGACTGACGTACAGTCATCTACATCACACAGGACTGACGTACAATCATTTACATCACACAGGACTGACGTACAGTCATCTACATCACACAGGACTGACGTACAATCATCTACACCACACAGGACTGACGTACAGTCATCTACATCACACAGGACTGACATTCAGTCATCTACATCACACAGACAGGACTGACGTGCAGTCATCTACATCACACAGGACTGACGTACAATCATCTACATCACACAGGACTGACGTACAGTCATCTACATCACACAGGACTGACGTACAGTCATCTACATCACACAGGACTGACGTACAGTCATGTACATCACACAGACAGGACTGACGTACAGTCATCTACATCACACAGGACTGATGTACAGCCATCTACATCACACAGACAGGACTGACGTACAGTTATCTACATCACACAGGACTGACGTACAGACATCTACATCACACAGGACTGACGTACAGTCATCTACATCACACACACAGGACTGACGTGCAGTTATCTACATCACACAGGACTGACGTGCAGTTATCTACATCACACAGGACTGACGTACAGTCATCTACATCACACAGGACTGACGTACAGTTATCTACATCACACAGGACTGACGTACAGTCATCTACATCACACAGGACTGACGTACAGTCATCTACATCACACAGGACTGACGTACAGTTATCTACATCACACAGGACTGACGTACAGTCATCTACATCACACAGGACTGACGTACAGTTATCTACATCACACAGGACTGACGTACAGTCATCTACATCACACAGGACTGACGTACAGTCATCTACATCACACAGGACTGACGTACAGTTATCTACATCACACAGGACTGACGTACAATCATCTACATCACACAGGACTGACGTACAGTCATCTACATCACACAGGACTGACGTACAGTCATCTACATCACACAGGACTGACGTACAGTCATCTACATCACACAGACAGGACTGACGTACAGTTATCTACATGACACAGGACTGACGTACAGCCATCTACATCACACAGGACTGACGTACAGTCATCTACATCACACAGGACTGACGTACAGTTATTTACATCACACAGGACTGACGTACAGTTATCTACATCACACAGGACTGACGTACAGTCATCTACATCACACAGGACTGACGTACAGTTATCTACATCACACAGGACTGACGTACAGTCATCTACATCACACAGACAGGACTGACGTACAGCCATCTACATCACACAGGACTGACGTACAGTCATCTACATCACACAGGACTGACGTACAGTCATCTACATCACACAGACAGGACTGACGTACAGTCATCTACATTACACAGGACTGACGTACAGTCATCTACATCACACAGACAGGACTGACGTACAGTCATCTACATCACACAGGACTGACGTACAGACATCTACATCACACACACAGGACTGACGTACAGTCATCTACATCACACAGGACTGACGTACAGACATCTACATCACACACACAGGACTGACGTACAGTCATCTACATCACACAGGACTGACGTACAGACATCTACATCACACAGGACTGACGTACAGTTATCTGCATCACACAGGACTGACGTACAGTCATCTACATCACACAGGACTGACGTACAATCATCTACATCACACAGGACTGACGTACAGTCATCTACATCACACATGACTGACGTACAGCCATCTACATCACACAGGACTGAACTACAGTCATCTACATCACACAGGACTGACGTACAGACATCTACATCACACAGGACTGACGTACAGACATCTACATCACACAGGACTGAACTACAGTCATCTACATCACACAGGACTGACGTACAATCATCTACATCACACAGACAGGACTGACGTACAATCATCTACATCACACAGACAGAACTGACGTACAGTCATCTACATCACACAGACAGGACTGACGTACACCTGTTGAGGTCCCTTCAAGGTGGATCAGCATCAGATGCCACACCTGAACAGAACAGACCTTCTGCTACGTCTTCACCAATCTGCCCGTTGCTCAAATCATCAACAAGCTGACACCTACGCTGGCCATGAAGCTTTGCGGCAGCTACCTGCAATTGCAGGTCAGAACTTTAAGGTCTGGTGAGGAAAAGGAAAAGGAGATACTTTGGACATGCTATGAAACATCAGAGCTGCCATGTAAAGAAGACCGTGGCCCTGGGCAAAATGGAGGGCAAGAGACGACAAGGAAGACCGCCGACTTCCTATGTAGAGAACATAGCAAAGTGGACGAAGTTGCCGAAAGATGAAATGTACAGAAGGACTGTAGACAGAAGGGGATGGAGACAGCTGACGGGGCATGCATCAGCGGCTACCATCAAGAATGATGTCGCCGACAGGTAACAGGTAACAGGTAACAGGTAACAGGTGACAGGTGACAGGTAACAGGTGACAGGTAACAGGTGACAGGTGACAGGTAACAGGTGACAGGTAACAGGTGACAGGTAACAGGTAACAAGTAACAGGTAACGGGTAACAGGTAACAGGTAACAGGTAACAGGTAACAGATAACAGGTAACCTGCAACTGGAAAAACACGGCCACTTACCTCCTGATCATGTAGACGGCGGCAGAAGAAGTGTGAACTCTGAAGAGATTTGACAAAATACAGGATAGAATCACATGAATCAAGCAAAGAACAGTCGATGGCTCACCATTGTCTGACGCCTTTAAAACCAGAGCACTGTTGATTACTGTTGATTACTGTTGATTACTGTTGATTATGTTGACAGGACACCCACAGAACACAAGGATCTGAGGCATCGGAGCACGAAGCTTATGAGTCAGAAAAAAATAAAGTAAAAGAAAATCGAATACCTAATCGATTACCCATCATTCTTCTACAGCACAGAACTGCTGATGACCCATGATGACAGCCACACAAATCGTGGTAACGAAGCACACACTTTGATGAATCAGACAAACAAATCGATCGTCCAATGTCGTTTTCTGTTTTCCCGATCATGAAACTGTTTATGAATCTGTCGTGGGAAAAGACAAACATTCAGACACCTGGTTTGACGAACTGGGCTTGTAGAGTTGAATGATAAAGGGAAAAGGTTTGAATTGCAAAATGTGTGTGTGTGTGTGTGTGTGTGTGTGTGTGTGTGTGTGTGTGTGTGTGTGTGTGTGTGTGTGTGTGTGTGTGTGTGTGCAGCAGTTGTAGTAGCGGTAGTGGTGGTGGTGATGATAGTAGTAGTAGTAGTAGTTGTAGTGGTGGTGGTGGTGGTGGTGGTGGTAGTCGTAGAGTAGTAGTAGTAGGGTAGTAGTAATAGTTATTATTTTTGTTCTCTATAATTTGTTCTCTATAATTTGCTCTCTATAATTTTCCATTGCTTTTATTCTTTCTCCCCATTTATAACCGTGTGCGTGTGTGTGTGTGTGTGTGTGTGTGCGCGCGCGCGCGCTTGTGTGTGTGTGTGCGTGCGTGTGTGTGCGTGCGTGCGTGCGTGTGTGTGCGTGCGTGCGTGTGTGTGTGTGTGTCTGTTTCAGCGCTTAGATTTGATTTTATCAAGATTTTGCGCTATATAAATATTGTAATTATTATTATTATTATTTGTAGTTGTTATGATAGTAGTATTAATAGTAGTAGTAGTTAGCAGCAGCAGCAGCAGCAGCACTAGCAGTAGTAGTAGTAGTGTCAGCAGCAGTAGTAGTTGTAGTTGTTGTTGTAGTAGTAGTAGTTGCAGTAGTACCATCGTCATTTACGTTATCATGAATTACTGTAATTGTTATTCCGCGCATTAAGTTTTTCTGTTTAAAATTCTATTGACGCTCTCTGAAATTGCTGAATTATTTAACTTGTAAAATGGGTGTTCTCTTTTGAATGCAAGGGGAAAGATAATAATAATGATAATGAATGTTTTTACGTCTGAACTTATGGGGAGGGGATGATGACTACTGTTACCACTGCAAATGTTCACGACTACGTAAGTTTACACACTATTGACACAGTTAATGGGGAAAATGTCCTTCAGTTTTACACTTGGTTCTGAGCAGACATCTCCTGAGACTTGGATTCCTTGTTCTGCTCAATTTTTAGGAATTTACCTACAAGTGCTATTATCTTCTTTTTTTTAATTTTTTGGAGGGGGGGGGGGGTTAATGAAAAACTAGGTGATTGGAACACTGATAATGTAAAGCTGAATAGTTCATGACGATCGATAATCTTCTGTTTTGTCCTCACACATGTTGTTTGTAGCTGTGTCAAGGTGCTGAACAAGAAGTTGATGATCAACACACACTACGTTCTCATCAATAATGATGGAACATTTAACAGTCACTGCCTTGTCCTTCTTTTTCATTGACACATTTTAAACTGTTTGACCTTCTATAGTCGTCAGTATCTGGAATCCAGGTTTCTGTGCCTTACCCACATTAACTTTCTAAGAAGAATGTTGAGAGTTCCATGGACAGCAAAGAAAACAAACGAGACAGTCTTGTATTTATGGAGGCAGACACAAATAGATCACTCATAAGGAAGATTAGGAAAAGACAGGCAACATTTATGGGCCATTTTGTGAGGAAGGGGGATTTGGAGTACCTGGTCACAACGGGAAAGCTGGAGGGAAAGACAGCACCAGGTTGACCCAGGAAGAAAATGTTGGACGGACTTGCAGAGTGGCTGGGGACGAGAAGGGTGGGGGAGATGTTAGGGGCAACGAGAGATAGAGACACATGGAAGTCCATGATCGCCAACGCCATGCGGCAGGGCACCTGATGATGATGATGACCCACATTAACAGCGCGTTCAGCTCTGGGTAGCACCCAATTGGAGCAAGAAAAAAAACACACAATGATTTTTGGAGGGACTGGTGTGAAGTGGAACCCACAACCTTCCAGTCGGTAGTCCATACTGTTAACCACTACACCACGGCCACGTGCCCGATGAACCATACTTAGTTGCAACTATTTTAATTTAAGATCATTATTTTTATTTTATGAAGTTTTAGAAATGGCTTTTCCCAGAAACATTAACGTTTAGAGTGTCTGACCACTTTAGGCAACAGTTTGGTCTCATTTCATATGATTCATCTTTTAAGAATAAAGTTCTGCCCCATTTTGTACACTCATTGTGTTTATTACACTGGGCACAATCAAAATGTCATTGATGTTGTTGTTAACATGAATTTTAGTCGTTATTAAATATTGTTTGATTGAAGATATTCGTACATTATAAGTGATACAATCATTACGGCGGCCAGTGTTAGTTTTACATTCTTCATAGGTTTAAAAAAAAAAAGGCATTTTCTTTTAGAAAATGTTTGATAAAGTATTTTCCTTTCTCTGTCAATTCATTGTCTTTGGTTATCAGATTATCCATCTTTGTTTTTTTCATTACACAAAACAGGTTCAGCCGACAATGCTTGAGTTCTTACGTGTTATATGATTGCAGAATGCCATGAAGGCCAGAAATGTATGGCCCAAAACACAGTGTTCCTCGTGATATACTAAAAAAAAA
Organism: Monoplex corrugatus; assembly: GCA_030674185.1. Lineage (NCBI taxonomy): Eukaryota > Metazoa > Mollusca > Gastropoda > Littorinimorpha > Ranellidae > Monoplex > Monoplex corrugatus. The sequence continues at coordinate 66,792,585 of JAPXFY010000024.1, read as the reverse complement.
GAAAAAATAACGCTGGTCTATAATAATAATAATAATAATAATAATAATAATAATAATTACAATATTTATATAGCGCAAAATCTTGATAAAATCAAATCTAAGCGCTGAACACACACACACACGCACGCACGCACACACACGCACGCACGCACGCACACACACGCACTCACGCACACACACACACACACACACACACACACACACACACGCACACGGCTATAAATGGGGAGAAAGAATAATAGCAATGGAAAATTATAGAGAGCATATTATATACAATTATATATTACAATGTGATTCCCCTCCGAGTGGAGACAGGCTGCAGTGGGGATTGAGTGAGGTCAGGATTTTATGCAGAGGAGAAAATTCAATGCATAAAATCAAAATCACTGTAAAACACCACACACACTTTTGCTGCCTGCTGGCGCGACATCTACTCACTCACTATAGTATTCAATGTTTCAAGAAATGGATGCATTTATGCTGCAACACTTTGCTGTTCCATGTTTTGAAGTTTTAAATGTTTTTACCCGTGGAGGTTTGAGAGCATGTACATACTGAGTCCCCTTGTTTCATGCATTAAGTGGCAGCCTTTCTGCTGATTGTATTGTTTTCCATTCCATACAAGTTGATAATGTGACTTTTATAACTTTTGTATAAGGTGATCCGGTGAGTTTGGTAACAGTGTCCACAAGTGTATAAGTGTATATAGCACCAGACTGCCACTTTGCCAATCGGAATAATAGATCTTCCTGATCAAATTTTATGTAACGTTTTTATTTCCGAAAATGTGTCGTTATAATTGATAGTTTCACAATTTTGTAGATTTTCAGTAAACCAAATGGCAAGTATTTTAGACTCAGGAATATTGGATATCATTTTTAATAGGGGTCAGTACATTTTTTGTGATTTTCTCTCACTCCCCAGCTATATCATTTCCGTTTCTTTTCTGTTCATGACTAGGCCTGAAACTGCTCCCTGCGTATCATGTATACGGACAGACCTTTCAAATCAGGTTTTATGTCCTGTGTTTATTAACTGGATAACATCAGCAAAGTGGGAAGTTTTGTGTGCTGCCCCATGAAGCTGCATTCTTTTTACTGGGTTGTCTCCCTTCATCATTTTGCCTGGAATCTCTGCTCAAAGAATGGAAAGGCAGAGCGAAACTGGATCTTCTAGCCCGCGTCCCCTTTCGACATTAAACCATTCCTCAGTCTGACGCTTAAAATGACAGTTGATTTTATGTTTTATAGAAAGTTTCAACCCAACGACAAACACTAATTCCAAACCATAGGCTCTCAGAATATTGAAGATTAACTCTCAGTTAAGTGAATTAAAAATGTTCTTTTTTTGTCAAAATCAATAAGAGTAACTAACCTGGTCTTTTAGATTTAAATGTTTATCAAATCAGATATCAATCTTATATTGTCTCCTATAAGTTTTGCCACAAAACCTGTCTGATCATTATTGTTAAGAACTGGTAAAACCTTTCGGATTCTGTTCAAAAAGGATTGGAGAAACTTCGATGTTTCCTTATTTGCCAGTAACACACAATGGGCATTTAGTGAGTGAGGAATGAAACCAGCAAGGGGAGATAATTAGCGTACTTCCATCACCTTCATTTCATCTTCAATCGTCAGAAACAGTGCTATTTGCCGTCTGTATTGATTCTGGGACAACTTCGTCTTCCCCGTCTATCAGGGACAAAATACAAAAACAAGACAAAAAACGAAACGAAAACAATAACAAAAACAAAAACAAAACAAAGAAAAACGGCATTATGGTTCACCTTACTTTACCCCAATAATATAACGTGTTGACAGTAACACACTGTAGCTTTGTTCTGGGTTCATTTGCTTCTTTTTCCCTGTCTTTGTGTTTGTCCCAGAGGACGCTGACTTTGCTTTGCCGGGTGGGCTAGTTTGGCGGCCAACTCAGTATTGATCATGGACATTGGCCTGTATCGATCAGATAGGGAGAGAGACTGGACTGTTGATGATGTGATCAATTAACTGGCAAGATGGTGACGTGACGTGTGTGAGGTGTGAAGTGAAGTCATAAAGACAGGTCCGCC
>JAPXFY010000024.1:66778014-66783014 GCA_030674185.1 Monoplex corrugatus | reverse complement strand
GTTGTATGTTGTTTGTTGTATGTTGTATGTTGTATGTTGTGTGTTGTATGTTGTTTGTTGTATGTTGTATGTTGTGTGTTGTATGTTGTATATTGTATGTTGTATGTTGTATGTTGTGTTGTGTGTTGTATGTTGTATGTTGTTTGTTGTTTGTTGTTTGTTGTATGTTGTATGTTGTATGTTGTATGTTGTGTTGTGTGTTGTATGTTGTATGTTGTTTGTTGTTTGTTGTATGTTGTATGTTGTATATTGTATGTTGTATGTTGTGTTGTGTGTTGTATGTTGTATGTTGTTTGTTGTTTGTTGTATGTTGTATGTTGTATATTGTATGTTGTATGTTGTGTTGTGTGTTGTATGTTGTATGTTGTATGTTGTTTGTTGTTTGTTGTATGTTGTATGTTGTATGTTGTTTGTTGTATGTTGTATGTTGTATGTTGTATGTTGTTTGTTGTTTGTTGTTTCTTGTATGTTGTATGTTGCATGTTGTATGTTGTATGTTGTTTGTTGTTTGTTGTATGTTGTATGTTGTATGTTGTTGTGTTGTATGTTGTATATTGTATGTTGTATGTTGTGTGTTGTATGTTGTTTGTTGTATGTTGTTTGTTGTATGTTGTATGTTGTTTGTTGTATGTTGTATGTTGTTTGTTGTTTGTTGTAAGTTGTGGGGGGGGGGGGGGGGGGGGGGGGGGGGGGGGGGGGGGGGGGGGGGGGGGGGGGGGGGGGGGGGGGGGGGGGGGGGGGGGGGGGGGGGGGGGGGGGGGGGGGGGGGGGGGGGGGGGGGGGGGGGGGGGGGGGGGGGGGGGGGGGGGGGGGGGGGGGGGGGGGGGGGGGGGGGGGGGGGGGGGGGGGGGGGGGGGGGGGGGGGGGGTATGGTTGTATGTTGTATGTTGTTATTGTTGTATGTTGTGTTGTTTGTATGTGTGTTGTATGTTGTATGTTTGTTGTGTTTATGTTTGTGTGTTGTTTGTTGTTGAGTTTTTGTGTATTGTTATGTTGTTGAGTGTTTTGTATGTTGTATGTTGTTGTTGTATTTGTTGTATGTTGTTGTTGTTGTGTTGTGTTGTATGTGTTTATGTTGTTGTTGTATTTGTGTTGTTGTTGTATGTTGTATGTTGTATGTTGTTGTTGTTGTGTTGATTTGTGTTTATTGTTGTTGTGTTTGTATGTTGTATGTTGTGTTGTATGTTGTTTGGTTGTATGATGTTTGTTGTTGTATGTTTTGTTGTTATGTTTATGTTGTATTTGTATGTTGTATGTTGTATGTTGTTGTTGTGTGTTGTTTGTTTGTATGTTGTTGTTGTATGTTGTTTGTATGTTGTGTATGTTGTTGTGTTGTATGTTTTGTTGTGTTTGTTTGATGTTGTGTTGTTTGTGTTGTATTGTTTATGTTGTGTTGTTTTGTTGTATGTTTTTGTTTTGTTTGTGTTGTATGTTGTGTTGTATTGTTGTGTATGTTGTTTGTATGTTGTGTTGTATGTTATGTTGTGTATGTTGTTATGTTGTGTTTAGTTGTTTGTTTGTTGTATGTTGTATGTTGTTTGTAGTTGTTGTATGTTTGTTGTTTTGTTGTTTGTTGTTGTTGTTGTATGTTGTGTTTTGTATTTGTTTAGTTGTTGTTTAATTTGTATGTTGTTGTTATGTTGTTGTTGTTATGTTGTATGTTGTGTTGTATGTTGTATGTTGTGTTATTTTGTGTTGTAGTTGTGTTGATTTGTTGTTGTTGTGTTGTATGTTGTATGTTGTTGTTTGTATGTTGTTGTTGTTGTATGTTGTATGTTGTATTGTATGTTGTAGTGTTGTTTGTGTTGTTGTTGTGTTGTTGTTTGTTGTTTGTATGTTGTGTTGTTTGTTGTTTTGTTTATGTTGTATGTTGTTGTTGTTTGTTGTGTTGTATGTTGTGTTTGTTGATGTTGTGTTGTATGTTGTATTGTTGTTGTTGTTGTTTGTATGTTGTATGTTGTGTATGTTGTTGTGTTTGATTGTGTGTATTGTGTTGGTGTATGTTGTTGTGTGTGTTGTATTGTGTTGTATGTTTATGTTTGTTGTATGTTGTATGTTATGTTGATGTTGTGTTTGTATGTTGTATGTTGTATTGTGTTGTTGTATGTTGTTGTTGTGTTGTGTTGTATGTTTGTTGTAGTTTGTTATGTTTGTGTTGTATGTGTGTTGTATGTTGTGTGTATGTTGTTGTATGTGTGTTGATGTTGTATGTTGATTGAGTTGTGTTGTGTTGTGTGTTGTTATGTGTATGTTGTGTTGATGTTGTGTGTATGTTGTGTTGTATGTTTGTGTATGTGTTGTTGTATGTTGTGTTGTTGTTGTTGATTGTATGTTGTATGTTGTGTTGTATGTTGTGTTATGTTGTTGTATGTGTTGTATGTTGTATGTTGTTGTTTAGTGTATGTTGTGATGTTGTGTTGTTGTATGTTGTGTTGTATGTTGTGTTGTTTTGTATGTTATTGTTGTTGTGTTGTATGTTGTATGTTGTTTTGTGTTGTTGTGTGTTGTATGTTGTATGTTTGTGTTGTATGTTGTGTTTTTGTGTTGTATGTTGTGTTGTTGTATGTTGTTGTTGTTGTTGTTGTTGTATGTTGTATGTTGTATGTTGTTGTTGTATGTTGTATGTTGTGTTGTTGTGTTGTGTTGTTGTTGTTGTTGTTGTGTTGTATGTTGTGTTGTTGTTTATGTTTGTAGTTGTATGTTGTATGTTGTGTTGGTTGTATGTTGTATGTTGTATGTTGTGTTGTTTGTTGTTGTGTTGTGTTATGTTTGTTGTTGTGTTGTATGTTGTTTTGTTGTTTGTTGTTTGTGTTGTATGTTGTATGTTGTTGTTGTTGTTGTATGTTGTTGTGTGTTGTGTTGTGTATGTTGTGTTGTATGTGATGTTGTATGTTGTTGTTGTATGTTGTTGTTTGTTGTTGTGTTGTTGTTGTTGTTGTATGTTGTGTTGTATGTTGGTTGTATGTTGTGTTGTGTGTATGTTGTATGTGTGTATGTGTGTGTTTATGTTTATGTTGTATGTTGTTTGTATGTTGTGTTGTTGTTGTGTTGTATGTTGTATTGTTGTATGTTGTTGTTGTTGTTTGATGTTGTATGTTGTGTGTTGTATTTGTGTGTTGTTGTTGTATGTTGTGTTGTATGTTGTGTTGTATGTTGTGTTTGATGTTGTGTTGTATGTTGATGTGTGTTGTTGTTGTATGTTGTTGTGTTGTTGTTGTTGTATGTTGTATGTTGTGTTTGTATGTGTATGTTGTTTGTATGTGTATGTTGTATGTGTGTTGTATGTTTATGTTGTGTTGTATGTTGTGTGTTGTATGTTGTATGTTGTATGTTGTGTGTTGTATGTTGTATGTTGTATGTTGTGTGTTGTATGTTGTGTTGTTGTATGTTGTATGTTGCATGTTGTATGTTGTATGTTGTATGTTGTATGTTGTGTTGTATGTTGTGTTGTATGTTGTGTGTTGTATGTTGTGTTGTATGTTGTGTGTTGTATGTTGTGTTGTATGTTTGTGTGTTGTATGTTGTGTTGTATGTTGTATGTTGTATGTTGCATACACGCAGGCTGACGGGGAGTGTACGGGAGAGACGTCAGACCCACCGTTCCTGTCCCTGTCTGCAATGCATGCCAGACACCCTGCTGTGCTTTTGAGGACGGCTGTGATCATTGACAAACGTGTCGCTGTCCCCACCATTATTAATAAAAGATGAGAGATTGGGGGATTGATAGATCGATCTGTCCGATAACGGACACTGTTTGTGTGAGGCCACATAACGGGAGATTGATAGTTAAAACGGGTAGCATGGATTTGGCGTTGTAATCACTTTGAGCAAAGTGTAAATGATCCTGAAGCTGGTGCTGTGACGGTAATGGTGTATCGAGATCCCGAAAACAAAAATCACGAACCGGCAAATAAAAAGTTTTTAAAAAGTGGTCAGACATAAAATTGATGATGTGTATAGAATTCATTATCATGTTGAAAAATAACCTGGAGTGGTAACAACCATGACAATATCAACATCACTGATATACATCACAGTACAGCGCAAAAATGTGGTAGGACTTCTAAATAAACACGGGGAGTGCTCAGTGTAAACATCCCGCCTGTCCTAATCTATGTGCAGTGCTCAGTGTAAACATCCCGCCTGTCCTAATCTATGTGCAGTGCTCAGTGTAAACATCCCACCAGTCCTGATCTATGTGCAGTGCTCAGTGTAAACATCCCACCTGTCCTAATCTATGTGCAGTGCTCAGTGTAAACATCCCACCTGTCCTAATCTATATGCAGTGCTCAGTGTAAACATCCCACCTGTCCTAATCTATATGCAGTGCTCAGTGTAAACATCCCGCCTGTTCTGATCTATGTGCAGTGCTCAGTGTAAACATCACGCCTGTCCTAATCTATGTGCAGTGCTCAGTGTAAACATCCCGCCTGTCCTAATCTATGTGCAGTGCTCAGTGTAAACATCCCGCCTGTCCTAATCTATATGCAGTGCTCAGTGTAAACATCCCACTTGTCCTAATGTATGTGCAGCGCTCAGTGTAAACATCCCACCTGTCCTGATCTATGTGCAGTGCTCAGTGTAAACATCCCACTGTCCTGATCTATATGCAGTGCTCAGTGTAAACATCCCACCTGTCCTGATCTATGTGCAGTGCTCAGTGTAAACATCCCACCTGTCCTGATCTATATGCAGTGCTCAGTGTAAATATCCCACCTGTCCTGATCTATATGCAGTGCTCAGTGTAAACATCCCACCAGTCCTGATCTATATGCAGTGCTCAGTGTAAATATCCCACCTGTCCAGATCTATATGCAGTGCTGAGTGTAAACATCCCACCAGTCCTGATCTATATGCAGTGCTCAGTGTAAACATCCCACCAGTCCTGATCTATATGCAGTGCTCAGTGTAAATATCCCACCTGTCCTTATCTATATGCAGTGCTCAGTGTAAACATCCACCTGTCCTGATCTATATGCAGAGCTCAGTGTAAACATCCC
>JAPXFY010000024.1:66755514-66763014 GCA_030674185.1 Monoplex corrugatus | reverse complement strand
TACACACAGTGTGTTTGTATTACCATGGTACACCAGTACACACAGTGTGTTTGTATTACCATGGTACACCAGTACACACAGTGTGTTTGTATTACCATGGTACACCAGTACACACAGTGTGTTTGTATTACCATGGTACACCAGTACACACAGTGTGTTTGTATTACCATGGTACACCAGTACACACGGTGTGTGTGTATTACCATGGTACACCAGTACACACACAGTGTGTTTGTATTGCCATGGTACACCAGTACACACAGTGTGTGTGTGTTACCATGGTACACCAGTACACACAGTGTGTTTGTATTACCATGGTACACCAGTACACACAGTGTGTTTGCATTACCATGGTACACCAGTACACACAGTGTGTTTGTATTACCATGGTACACCAGTACACACAGTGTGTTTGTATTACCATGGTACACCAGTACACACAGTGTGTTTGTATTGCCATGGTACACCAGTACACACAGTGTGTTTGTATTACCATGGTACACCAGTACAAATACAGTGTGTTTGTATTACCATGGTACACCAGTACACACACAGTGTGTTTGTATTACCATGGTACACCAGTACACACAGTGTGTTTGTATTACCATGGTACACCAGTACACACACAGTGTGTTTGTATTACCATGGTACACCAGTACACACACAGTGTGTTTGTATTACCATGGTACACCAGTACACACACAGTGTGTTTGTATTACCATGGTACACCAGTACACACACAGTGTGTTTGTATTACCATGGTACACCAGTACACCACAGTGTGTTTGTATTACCATGGTACACCAGTACACACACAGTGTGTTTGTATTACCATGGTACACCAGTACACACAGTGTGTTTGTATTACCATGGTACACCAGTACACACAGTGTGTTTGTATTACCATGATACACCAGTACACACACAGTCGTACCGATATCATACATGGCGATAGAAAACCTCGGGAAGAACACACAGGCCTATTTTCGACTATTAACCAACGTTCAAGTTGTCCTTGTCAGACAAGTAACAGTTCAAGCTGTCCTTTGTCAGACAGGTAACAGTTAAGCTGTCCTTTGTCAGACAGGTAACAGTTCAAGTTGTCCTTTGTCAGACAGGTAACAGTTCAAGTTGTCCTTTGTCAGACAAGTAACAATTCAAGTTGTCCTTTGTCAGACAAGTAACAGTTCAAGTTGTCCTTTGTCAGACATGTAACAGTTCAGCTGTCCTTTGTCAGACAGGTAACAGTTCAGGTTGTCCTTTGTCAGATAAGTAACAATTCAAGTTGTCCTTTGTCAGACAAGTAACAATTCAAGTTGTCCTTTGTCAGACAGGTAACAGTTCAGGTTGTCCTTTGTCAGACAGGTAACAGTTCAAGTTGTCCTTTGTCAGACAGGTAACAGTTCGGGTTGTCCTTTGTCAGACAGGTAACAGTTCAAGTTGTCCTTTGTCAGACAGGTAACAGTTCAAGTTGTCCTTTGTCAGACAAGTAACAATTCAAGTTGTCCTTTGTCAGACAGGTAACAGTTCAGGTTGTCCTTTGTCAGATAAGTAACAATTCAAGTTGTCCTTTGTCAGACAAGTAACAATTCAAGTTGTCCTTTGTCAGACAATTAACAGTTCAGGTTGTCCTTTGTCAGACAAGTAACAGTTCAAGTTGTCCTTTGTCAGACAATTAACAGTTCAGGTTGTCCTTGTCAGACAAGTAACAACTCAAGTTGTCCTTTGTCAGACAGGTAACAGTTCAAGCTGTCCTTTGTCAGACATGTAACAGTTCAAGCTGTCCTTTGTCAGACATGTAGCAGTTCACGCTGTCTTTTGTCAGACATGTAACAGTTCAAGCTGTCCTTTGTCAACATGTAACAGTTCAAGTTGTCCTTTGTCAGACAGGTAACAGTTCAAGTGTCCTTTGTCAGACATGTAACAGTTCCAGCTGTCCTTTGTCAGACATGTAACAGTTCAAGTTGTCCTTTGTCAGACATGTAAGAGTTCAAGTTGTCCTTTGTCAGACAAGTACAGTTCACGCTGTCCTTTGTCAGACATGTAACAGTTCAAGCTGTCCTTTGTCAGACATGTAACATGTAAGCTGTCCTTTGTCAGACATGTAACAGTTCAAGTGTCCTTTGTCAGACATGTAACAGTTCACGCTGTCCTTTGTCAGACATGTAACAGTTCAAGCTGTCCTTTGTCAGACATGTAACAGTTCATGTTGTCCTTTGTCAGACAGTAAGAGTTCAAGTTGTCCTTTGTCAGACATGTAACAGTTCACGCTGTCCTTTGTCAGACAGGTAACAGTTCAAGCTGTCCTTTGTCAGACATGTAACAGTTCATGTTGTCCTTTGTCAGACATGTAAGAGTTCAAGTTGTCCTTTGTCAGACAGGTAACAGTTCATTTTGTCCTTTCCTTTGTCAGACAGGTAACAGTTCAAGCTGTCCTTTGTCAGACAATGTAATAGTTCATGTTTCCTTTGTCAGACAGTAACAGTTCAAGTTGTCCTTTGTCAAACATTAACAGTTCAGTTGTCCTTTGTCAGACAGTAACAGTTCAAGTTGTCCTTTGTCAACAATGTAACAGTTCAGTTGTCCTTTGTCAGACAGTAACAGTTCAGTGTCCTTTGTCAGACAGGTAACAGTTCAGTTGTCCTTTGTCAGACAATTAACAGTTCAGTGTCCTTTGTCAGACAGGTAACAGTTCAGTTGTCCTTTGTCAGACAGGTAACAGTTCAAGTTGTCCTTTGTCAGACAAGTAACAGTTCAGGTTGTCCTTTGTCAGACATGTAACAGTTCAGGTTGTCCTTTGTCAGACAGTAACAGTTCAGGTTGTCCTTTGTCAGACAGTAACAGTTCAAGTTGTCCTTTGTCAGACAAGTAACAGTTCAGTGTCCTTTGTCAGACAGGTAACAGTTCAAGTTGTCCTTTGTCAGACAAGTAACAGTTCAGGTTGTCCTTTGTCAGACAAGTAACAGTTCAGTTGTCCTTTGTCAGACAAGTAACATTCAGTTGTCCTTTGTCAGACAGTAACAGTTCAGGTGTCCTTTGTCAGATAGTAACAATTCAGTTTGTCCTTTGTCAGACAGTAACAGTTCAGGTGTCCTTTGTTAGACAGTAACAGTTCAGGTTGTCCTTTGTCAGACAGGTAGCAGTTCAGGTTGTCCTTTGTCAGACAAGTAACAGTGAAGTTGTCCTTTGTCAGACAGGTACAGTTCAGTTGTCCTTTGTCAGACAGTAACAATGCAAGGTTGTCCTTTGTCAGACGTAAAAAGTCAAGTTGTCCTTTGTCAGACAAGTAACAATGCAAGTTGTCCTTTGTCAGACAGGTAACAAGGGCCAATAAAGCAGATGATGTATAATAGTGAAGTATGGCAATCACTTCAGGTCTAAACCAAAAGGAAAGGAAAAAATACCACGTGTATTTGGGGAAATATGCCACTGTACTTTTGTACTGTGTTTGTGCATTGTTGGTTGGTTGGTTGTGGTTGGTTGGTTGGTTGGTTGGTTGGATGATTGATTGGTTGATTGGTTGGTTGGTTGGTTGATTGGTTGGTTGATTGGTTGGTTGGTTGGTTGTTGATTGGTTGATTGATTGGTTGGTTGGTTGGTTGGTTTGTGATTGGTTGGTTGATTGATTGGTTGTGATTGGTTGGTTGGTTGATGTTGGTTGGTTGGTTGGTTGGTTGGTTGGTTGATTGGTTGGTTTGATTGTTGGTTGGTTGATTGGTTGGTTGGTTGATGATTGGTTGATTGGTTGGTTGGTTGGTTGGTTGATTGGTTGGTTGGTTGATTGGTTGGTTGGTTGATTGGTTGGTTGATTAGTTGGTTGCTTGGTTGGTTTGGTTGTTGGTTGGTTGGTGTTGTTGCTTGGTTGTGGTTGCTTGATTGTTGGTTGCTTGGTTCTTGGTTGTTGGTTTGTCTTGCGTGCTGTTGCTTGTTGCTTGTTGCTTGCTTGCTTGTGTTCGCTTGCTTGGGCTTGATGATTTTCTGTTTGTTTTGGGTTTTTTTGATGTTGTTGTTGTTGTTTGGTTGGTTGGTTTGGTTGGTTTGGTTTGGTTTGGTTTGTTTGGTTTGGTTTGGTTTGGTTTTGGTTTGGTTGTTGTTTGTTGGTTGTTTGGTGTTGGTTTGGTGTTGGTTTGGTTTGGTTGTTCGGTTGGTTTGGTTTGGTTCTTTGTTTGGTTTTCGTATGGTACATGTTGTTTCATTCTCAAGATGGCTCATCGCGATGAGATTATTATATGCGCTGACGTACAAATCGTGTGTTGGAGATTCAATGAGTCTTGTTAAGCTTACTGTTCTCACCAAGCAATGCAAAATCTTGGTTTAATGTACTCTGCCTAGATCGACTCACGACCTCTGCGCTTCTATGGCTCTTACACTGAGTTATACGGCATGAAATGAACGCCAGATGGAGTTTGAATGACACCTGCTTCGAATGGTGTTCTGTACTCAGTACGGCACTGCAACTTTAACTCACGTAACGATACACAATTTATCATGTATGACATACACATTTAACTCAGCATGGACATACAACTATACCGGTAATGGACCACAACAACTATAACTCATGTAAATGACCTACAACTTAAGACAGTATGACCACAAACATAACTCATGTAATGACATACAACTATAACTCAAAATGACATACATTTATCACAGGTTAGGACCACTACACATTATAACCATGTATACATACACACTTATACACAGGTAATGGACCAACACACTTACTATGTAATGGACTACTACACTTAGACTCGGTATGGACTCATACTCAACTTATACACTTAATGACCACGCAACACTTATACTGGTAGACCATAACCAATATAGGTAACGGGACCATCACACAACTTAAACTCAGGTACGGTATTTAACTCAACAACCACTACACACTTAGAACATCAGGTAACGGACACTACACAACTTATAACTCAGTACGACATACACAATATAACAGGTAAGGACCACAACACAACTTATAACACAGGTAACGGACCACTACTACAACTTATCAACTCAGGTAAAGACCACTACACAACTTATAACTCAGGTAATGGACCACTACACAACTTATAACTCAGGTAATGGACCATACAAAACTTATAACTCAGGTAAGACCAACACAACTTATAACTCAGGTAACGGACCACTACACAACTTATAACTCAGGTAACGGACCACTACACAACTTATAACTCAGGTAGACCACTACACAACTTATAACTCAGGTAACGGCCACTACACAACTTATAACTCAGGTAACGGACCACTACACAACTTATAACTCAGGTAAGACCACAACACAACTTATAACTCAGGTACGGACCACTACACAACTTATAACTCAGGTAACGGACCACTACACAACTTATAACTCAGGTAGTGGACCACTACACAACTTATAACTCAGGTAAGGACCAAACACAACTTATAACTCAGATAATGACATACACAACTTATAAACTCATGAACGAACACTAACAACATAAATCAAGCCATTACGAAAAACAAAAGAAGACCTACATATGTCTGTAAAACTAAAAACAAAAGACAGACCTACATATGTATGTAAAACTAAAAACAAAAGACAGACCATACATATGTCTGTAAAACTAAAAACAAAAGACAGACATAATATGTATGTAAAACTAAAAACAAAAGACAGACATACATATGTATGTAAAACTAAAAACAAAAGACAGACATAATATGTATGTAAAACAGAAAACAAAAGACAGACATACATATGTATGTAAAACTAAAAACAAAAGACAGAATACATATGTATGTAAAACTAAAAACAAAAGACAGACATACATATGTATGTAAAACTAAAAACAAAAGACAGACTACATATGTATGTAAAACAAAAACAAAAGACAGACCTACATATGTATGTAAAACAGAAAACAAAAGACAGACCATACATATGTATGTAAAACTAAAAACAAAAGATTACATATGTATGTAAAACTGAAAAAAAAACCAAACTTGATACCCCGCTAGTGTATTTTTGTCTTCTGTTTACTGCAAAGTAATTTTTGTTGTTTGTTTGTTTTGTTTTTTTTTTTTTTTTTGTTTTTTGGTTGGTTGGTTTGGTTGGTGGTTGGTTGGTTGGTTGGTTGGTTGGATTTTGTTTTTGAATTTTTCTTCGTTTTTGTTTGTTTGTTTGTCTTGTCTTTTTGTTTATCTATTGGTTTGTTTTTCTGTCTGTTTTTGTATTGTTTGATTTACAGCAACAGTATTTTGGGAAAAATTCTTTACATAAGACCCGTTGTGTACGCGCTAACATCTTATATTTCTGTTTAATTACATAAAAGCGACAGGGTCGAAAACAAACAAAACAAAAAACACATGATTATTAATGAATATAGCAAAAGCGAAATTCTATGATATTCTGAAACCTTCACACATTTTGTTATGATTTCAATATCACACATACTCGTACGTTACCCCGTTGAAATTAGTTGATAGGCACATTTTTACAACAACACAGCTTTCAAACCTCTGTCTCATGTCGGCGTCACCGGATTCGATACTACTAGTACTACTACTACTACTATTACTACTAACTACTACTATACTATACTACTACTACTTAACTATTACTACTACTACCAATAATAATAATAATAATATATATAATGATATAATAATAATAATAATATAATGATATAATAATAATAATGATAATAAATAATAATAATGATAATAATAATAATAATAACGGTAAGAAGAAGATGAATGATGATGATGATGGTGGTCGTGGTGGTGATAACAATAATAGACAAACAAATAAATATTCTGATAAAGACAACGCCGACGACGACGATAATTGTAATCCTAACTGTAATTGTAACAACTAAATTATTTATAACAAAAGAAAAAAGACAGAAAGAAAAGAAGGGAAAAACCAGTTGTACAAACTTACCCGTGTGTCTGTAGAGGCCAGCACCAAAGTATGTCATGGGTAGTTCCAGGCTCCCGTCCTGCTAGCTGGCTACCCGGGCGACAAATGGCAGTGTCCCTCCCTACCCAAACATGTCAGTACAGAGATCGATCACACGCAGTCCCGATCGATCACCTGGCTGGCCAGTGGCCTGGCTACACTCCACACATTGTGAACAAGGTTCATAATAACTGCTGCTGGTGCTGCTGGTGATGATGGTGCTGATGGTGATGATGGTGATGATGACTATCATGAATATGGTGGTGGTGATAATGACAACGGTGATGAATGCGATAGTGGTGGTGATGATGATGACGATGATGATGATGGTGATGATGATGGTGGTGTGGTGGTGGTGGTGGTTGTAATGATGAATAATGTGGTGGGGGGGTGGTGACGACGGCGACGACGGCGACGACGGCGACGACGACAATGATATGATGATGACGATGATGATGATGACGATAATGGTAACGACATTGACGATGATGATGATGACGACTACAACAACAATTTTTTTTTATTGTTGTTGTTGTTGTTGTTGTTGTTGT
>JAPXFY010000024.1:66748014-66753014 GCA_030674185.1 Monoplex corrugatus | reverse complement strand
CCCTTCTTTCTCTGTCTTGGGGTTATGACAAGATTGTCTACCTTCTCTGTGCTTGGTAGTTGGTCTATGACAGTCTATCGTTTGGGGTTTTTTGTTTGTTTTGTTTGTTTGTTTCGTTTTGTTTTGTTGTTTGCTTGTTTGTTTATTTGTTTGTTTGTTTGTTTGTTTGTTTGTTTTTATAAACATCAAACGTTTGTCAAACATACACAAAATAACAACAAAGACACAAGATTTAGCGGTGTGGGGAAGCAATTGATCAGTTAACTGTTTAAGTCGTTACATGGAGAAGACAACTCTCTTCTATCTTGTGTAGAGCAACCAGGTCTCTTTAGACATCTAGCCAGCGGGTATACCACACACACACACACACACACACACAACACACACACACACACACACAACACACACACACACAACACACACACAAAACAGACCTACATATACATAAACATACACACACACGCACACACAAACACATGTGCACGCACACACACACGCACAAACACACACACACCACACATACATACACATACTGACATCTCTGTACACACAGACACACATCACACACACACACACACACACACATACACACACACAAACAAACAAACAACAAACAAACAAACAAACACATGACAGCGTCCAGTTAGTCTCAACAATTTCGTGGGTTTTTGAAGCTGTGGAGTATGTCATTCACACCCGCTGTCTCCCTCAGGACCATAAATCAACAAAATATTACAGTGGACGTCAACAGCACACAGCACACACAGCACACAGCACACACAGCACACAGCCCCACAGCACACAGCATCAGACACACATCAGCACAAGCACACAAGCACACAGCACACAGCACACACAGCACACAGCACACACAGCACACAGCACACACAGCACACACACAGACAACACCAGCACACACAACACACAGCACACACAACACAAGCACACCAGCACACACAGCACACACAGCACACAACACACAGCACAAACACACTCACAGCATACAGCACACAGCACAAGGCACACAGCACACACAACACACAACACACACAGACACACATACACACACAACACAACACACAGCACACACAGACACAGCACACAGCAACACAGACACTACACGCACACAGCATACAGAACACACACACACAACAGCACAACACACAACACACAGCACAACACACACACACACACACACACAACACACACAGCACACACACACACACACAACACCACACACACACACAACACACACACACACACAGCACACACAGCACAGCAACAACAACAGCACACACACACACAGCACACACACACACACACAGCACAGCACACACACCACACACAGCAACACACACAACACACAGCACACACACACAACACACACACACACACACACACACAGCACACACAACACAACACACAGCAACAGCACACAGCACACAGCACACAACACACACAACACACACACACACACAACACACACACACAACACCACAACACACAGCACACAACCCCAACACACAGCACACACAACACACACGCACACACACAGCACACAACACACAACACACAAGCACACAGCACACAGCACACAGACACACAGACAACAACACAGCAACAACACACACACACACAACACACAGCACACACACACACACACAGCACAACAGCACACAGCACCACACAACACACAACACAACACACAGACACAGCACACACACACAGCACACAACACACAGCACACACACACACACACAGCACACAACACACAGCACACACAGCACACAACACACATCACACAACACACAACACACAACACACAGCACACAGCACACAGCACACAAACACACAACACACAGCACACAACACACAGCACAACAACACACAACACACAGCACACAACACACAGCACACAACACACAACACACAGCACACAACACACAACACACAACACACAACACACAGCACACAACACACAACACACAGCACACAACACACAGCACACAGCACACAACACACAACACACAGCACACAACACACAACACACAGCAACACAACACACAGCACACACTGCACACACAAGCACACAACACACAACACAACACACAGCACACAACACACAACACACAGCACACAGCACACAGCACACAACACACAACACACAGCACACAGCACACACTGCACACACAGCACTCAACACACAGCACACAACACACAGCACACACTGCACACACAGCACACAGCACACAACACACAGCACACAGCACACAACACACAGCACACAACACACAGCCCACACTGCACACACAGCACACAGCACACAACACACACAGCACACAGCACACTACACACAGCCCACACTGCACACACAGCACACAGCACACACAGCACACAACACACAGCCCACACTGCACACAGCACACAACACACACAGCACACAACAGCACACAACACACAGCCCACACTGCACACACAGCACACAGCACACAGCACACAACACACACAGCACACAAACACACAGCACACAGCACACTACACACAACACACAGCACACACAACACACAGCACACAACACACAGCACACAACACACAACACACAGCACACAGCACACACAGCACACACAGCACACAGCACACAACACACAGCACACAGCACACAACACAACACAACACATACAGCACACGCACACAACACACAGCACACACAGCACACAGCACACACAGCACACACAGCACACACAGCACACAGCACACAACACATACAGCACACACAACACACAGCACACACGCACACAGCACACAACAGCACACGCAGCACACATCACACAACACACAGCACACACACACACAGTACACAGCACACAACACACACAGCACACAGCACACAGCACACAACACACAGCACACAGCACACACATGACACAGCACACACAGCACCAGCACACACAGCACACAGCACACAACACAGCACACACACAGCACACAGCACACACAGCATACAGTACACAGCACACAGCACACAGCACATACAGCACACACAGTACACAGCACACAGCACACACAGCACACAGCACACACAGCACACAGCACACACAGCATAACAGCACACAGCACAACACAACACACAGCACAAACACACACACAGCACATAGCACACAGCACACACAGCACACACAGCACACATAGCACACAGCACACAGCACACACAGCACACACAGCACACATAGCACACAGCACACACAGCACACAACACACAGCACACACAGCACACAACAGTTATTTCTGCCTTGCTGGTCCATTCACCTGTATGTGTTCAATAAAGTCTTATGTACTGTCTCTTAAGATTGATAATTGGGTAGGGTCTACATCGTTAAGTGCTTTTTTTTCATACATTTTGAACATGTGTTTTCTTTTTCAATTTCAGCTCTTTAAAACAAACAAACAACAATAACAAAAAGGAACAACAATGATGATGGCAGTAACATCAACGATAACACCAAACAAGAGGAGACTGCTTGTGACTTTAGATACAAAAAAAAAGAGATTGTTTCGTATCGACCGAGAAGAGGTGTTTGTCTGTGCGTTTGTCGGAATGTGTTTGCGACAAAAACTTGTTAACAAGAATTTCACAGCTGTGTCTACATGGAACTTCACCAGATTTAGGTCAAAGGCGTGAATTGTCAAGGAAGTGCCACTGCTAAAGTCTGGAAGTCATGGCGCCAATGTCAAGGTCACAGGGACAAACAGTGCGCCTAAAACATGACTTACTTCAGGAAGGTGTGTGTGGCACTTTCTCATGAAATATGTGATAATTGTTAAATGTTGCTTTGTGTTCTGACAGCCTGCCATAGTCCTCTCTTCACGTCAAGTTGTATGTTGTCTGTTGCATTTATAATAGGCCAGAGAAAACTGACTGCTGGATTTTTTGTAATAGTCTATTATCCAGTTTTTAAAAAGGCAGATTGTCAGAATGGCTTGACCATCGTGTGTGTGTGTGTGTGTGTGTGGTGTGTGTGTGTATGATGTGTGTGTATGTGCGTGTGTGTGTGTGTGTGTATGTGTGTGTAGTGTGTGTGTGTGTATGTGTGTGTGTGTGTGTGTGTGTGTGGTGTGTGTGGTGTGTGTGTGTGTGTGTGTATAATGTGTATGTGTATGCGTGTGGTGTGTGTGTGTGTGTATGGATGGTGTGTGTGTGTGTGTGTATGTGTGTGTGTGTTAATGTGTGTGTGTGTGTACGTACGTGCGCGTGTGTGTGTGTGTGCGTGTGTGTGTGTGTGTGTGTGTGTGTGTGTGTGTGTGTGTGTGTGTGTGTGTGTGTGTGTGTGTGTGTTTTAAAACAATGCATGAATATTGTTTTTCGTTTATGTATTTATTTATTTCACTTCTTCAATTTGGATTCTGTCTTCCAGAAGACAAATTGGGATCTTAGATGAATTTTTTCCTTCTTCTTCTTTATTATTATTATTAATACAATTGTCATTATTATTGTCATTATCATTTTGTCATCATCATCATCGTTATTATTATTATTGTTGTTGTCATCACCATCGTTGTTATTATTATATCATTATCATTATTTAATATTATCATTATTGTTATTATCATTATTGTTATTATCATTATTGTATAGTGTCTACACTGTGACACTCTGTATAGTGTATACACTGTGACACTGCATAGTGTATACACTGTGACAATCTGTATAGTGTATACACTGTGACATCTGTATAGTGTATACACTGTGACAATCTGTATGGTGTATACATTGTGACACTCTGTATAGTGTATACACTGTGACACTGCATAGTGTATACACTGTGACAATCTGTATAGTGTATACACTGTGACAATCTGTATAGTGTATACACTGTGACAGTCTGTATGGTGTATACATTGTGACACTCTGTATAGTGTATACACTGTGACACTCTGTATGGTGTATACATTGTGACAGTCTGTATGGTGTATACACTGTGACACTCTGTATGGTGTATACA
>JAPXFY010000024.1:66732649-66747914 GCA_030674185.1 Monoplex corrugatus | reverse complement strand
TGTACTGTACTGATGGCATTGTACAGTCATGTGTCTGATGGCATTGTACAGTCATGTGTCTGATGGCATTGTACAGTCATGTGTCTTTGTATTTATTGTGTACTGTACTGATGGCATTGTACAGTGACGTGTCTTTGTATTGTGTTTCAGTGGTAACTGGCTGTACTGATGGCATTGGAAAGAGTTATGCTAAACAGGTAGATGTGCATGTTTTATCATATGGTTTATGGTAGATATGCATGTTTTATCATATGGTTTATGGTAGATATGCATGTTTTATCATATGGTTTATGGTAATGTGCATGTTTTATCATATGGTTTATGGTAGATATGCATGTTTTATCATATGGTTTATGGTAGATGTGCATGTTTTATCATACTGTTATGGTAGATGTGCATGTTTTATCATACTGTTATGGTAGATGTGCATGGTTTATCAAACTGTTATGGTAGATGTGCATGGTTTATCATAATGTTATGGTAGATATGCATGTTTTATATTGTTTATGATAGATATGCATGGTTTATCATATTGTTTATGGTAGATGTGCATGGTTTATCATATTGTTTATGGTAGATGTGCATTCATATTGTTTATAGTAGAATATCATATTGTTTATGGTGGATATGCATGGTTTATCGTATTTTTATGGTGGATATGCATGGTTTATCGTATATTCTATGGTGGATATGCATGGTTTATCATATTGTTTATGGTAGATATGCATGGTTTATCATACAGTTTATGATAGATATACATGGCTTATCATATTGTTTATAGTATATGATGTTTATGTTTGTTTATGAGATATTAGTTTAGTAGATTGCATGGTTTATCATATTGTTTATGGTAGACATGCATGGTTTATCGTATAGTTTATGGTAGATATGCATGGTTTATCATATAGTTTATGATAGATATGCGTTGTTTATCATATTGTTTATGGTAGATATGCATGGTTTATCATATAGTTTATGGTAGATATGCATGGTTTATCATATATGCATGGTTTATCATATAGTTTATGGTAATGTGTATGGTTTATCATAAAGTTTGTGGTAGATATGCGTGATTTATCATATAGTTTATGGTAATGTGCAATGTTTATCATATTGTTTATAGTAGAATATCACATTGTGTATGATAGATATCCATGGTTTATCATATTGGTTATGATAGATATGCATGGTTTATCATATTATTTATTGTAGATATGCATGGATTATCATATTGGTTATGGTAGATGGTTTATCACATGTTTACTGATTTAACTTGACTGGTTGACTGATTTTATTTGATTTAAAAATGAAAAAAAAAATGCTGTTTGTTTTTGCTGCCGCATCTTTCATACCTCCTATGTGGTAGTTCTTCTTCACCTGAGTCCTAATGCCATTGCTCTTACACACAATGCAAGCAGAGAATTAGTTAACTTCTGAAGCCAGACATAAACTTCCACGATTTTGGAACCTTATCATCAGTGTTACTCATGTGTCATACAGAAAAGAGCAGTGTGAACAGTTGAGTTCTACAGTCAGTTCTCTGACATGTCAGCTGGAGTTGCCTTGTTTTGTGAATCCCCGTAGTTGTCTCAAGGTGCCAACATTGTTGAAAGGGTTCATTTTTGGCTGTCCAACACACCACCACACTCAGGTTCATTTAGTGGAAGGGCCAGCAAGTTAATAGGGGCTAGCACAGAAAAATAACAGCAAATGGCACAACCTTGACACAGGTTAATAAGTTCAAATACCTGGGAACGGTCATTTCATCAGACGGCAGATGCACATCGGAAATAGCTGGCAGAATCGGCCAAGCCAAAACAGCATTCAAGAAGATGACAAGCATTCTTACCAACAAATGCCTATCAATTAACATCAGAAAGAGAGTCCTTGAATGTTATATAGAACCAATACTGTTGTACGGATGCGAGGCATGGACAGTCAGCAAGCAAAGCCAGAGCAGGATTGAGGCAGCCGAGATGTGGTTTCTCAGAAGAATGTTGAGAGTACCATGGACAGCAAAGAAAACAAACGAGACAGTCTTGATGGAGGCAGACACAAGTCGATCACGATAAGGAAGATTAGGAAAAGACAAGCAACATTTATAGGCCATTTTATGAGGAAGGGGGATTTGGAGCACCTGTCACAACGGGAAAGCTGGAGGGAAAGAGAGCACCGGGTAGACCCAGGGAGAGAATGCTGGACGGACTTGCAAGGTGCTGAGGATGAAGAGGGTGGGGGAGATGCTAGGGGCAACGAGAGATAGAGATGATTGGAAGTCCATGGTCGCCAACGCCATGCGGCAGGGCACCTGATGATGATGATGAAGCACAGAAAAGAGGAGTTCAAGGTAAATTAACATCACATACACTGATCATATCACCAATACACAAGTGTACCATACCATCAATACACTGATCATATCACCAATACACAAGTGTACCATACCATCAATACACTGATCATATCACCAATACACAAGTGTACCAAACCATCACATACACTGATCATATCACCAATACACAAGTGTACCATACCATCATACACTGATCATATCACCAATACACAAGTGTACCAAACCATCATATACACTGATCACCAATACACAAGTGTACCATACCATCACATACACTGATCATATCACCAATACACAAGTGTACCAAACCATCACATACACTGATCATATCACCAATACACAAGTGTACCATACCATCACATACACTGATATATCACCAATACACAAGTGTACCAATCATACTACATGATCATATCACATACACAAGTGTACCAAACCATCACATACACTGATCATATCACCAATACACAAGTGTTAAACCATCACATACACTGATCACCAATACACAAGTGTACCATACCATCACATACACTGATCATTATCACCAATACACAAGTGTACCATACCATCACATACACTGATCATATCACCAATACACAAGTGTACCAACCATCACATACACTGATCATATCACCAATACACAAGTGTGAAACCATCACATACACTGATCATATCACCAATACACAAGTGTACCAAACCATCATACACTGATCATATCACCAATACACAAGTGTACCAAACCATCACATCACTGATCATATCACCAATACACAAGTGTACCATACCATCACATACACTGATCATATCACCAATACACAAGTGTACATCACATACACATAATCACTGATCATATCACATACACATGTACCAACCATCATACACTGTCATATCACCAATACACAAGTGTACCATACCATCACTATACACTGATCATATCACCAATACACATAGTGTACCAAACCATCACATACACTGATCATATCACCAATACACAAGTGTACCAAACCATCACATACACTGATCATATCACCAATACACAAGTGTACCAAACACATCACATACACTGATCATATCACCAATACACAAGTGTACCAAACCATCACATACACTGATCATATCACCAATACACAAGTGTACCAAACCATCACATACACTGATCATATCACCAATACACAAGTGTACCAAACCATCACATACACTGATCATATCACCAATACACAAGTGTACCATACCATCAGATACATGATCATATCACCAATACACAAGTGTACCATACCATCACATACACTGATCATATCACCAATACACAAGTGTACCATACCATCAGATACACTGATCATATCACCAATACACAAGTGTACCATACACAGATACACTGATCATATCACCAATACACAAGTGTACCATACATCAATACATGATCATATCACCAATACACAAGTGTACCAACCATCAATACACTGATCATATCACCAATACACAAGTGTACCATAACCATCACATACACTGATCATATCACCAATACACAAGTGTACCATACCATCACATACACTGATCATATCACCAATACACAAGTGTACCATACCATCACATACACTGATCATATCACCAATACACAAGTGTACCAAACCATCACATACACTGATCATATCACCAATACACAAGTGTACCAATACCATCACATACATGATCATATCACCAATACACAAGTGTACCAACCATCACATACACTGATCATATCACCAATAACAAGTGTACCATACCATCAATACACTGATCATATCACCAATACACAAGTGTACCATACCATCAATACACTGATCATATCACCAATACACAAGTGTACCAAACCATCACATACACTGATCATAATCACCAATACACAAGTGTGCCAAACCATCAAGATCTGACTTTTGGTGAAGAAATGAAAACGGCATTGGTTTGGCCGTGTAAGTAGATCCAGTGGCCTTGATAACTCAGTCTTTCAGAGAACTGTTTAGGGAGGGTGTTCCAGGTTCCAGTTTCAGTTTCTCAAGATGCGCTCGGAATGAATTCCATTGCACTAATGTCACAGGTGCCATGTGATGGAGAAGATCCAGAATGATCAATGGAACAAGCTTAAGCCTGCATATAACCCATGAGTTGGAGGGTGACAGAGGGGAAGGCAAAAAGGAAGATGGATTTACAACATTGCGCGTGCGGAATGATAGAAAAACCATTTGCAAAGACCTAGCTTTGGCACGCAGCCAAAGGAGCTGGAAGTTCTTTAGTGCAGTGTCCCGATGAATCTTTAAGGAGTTAAAGGAGAAGAAGAAGATTGTCAAGTTGCCGTGAATGTTGTCTGATCACTAAAGTGGAATTCAGTGATACCTTTTCTGACTCCACATATTCAGGACATCAACTGCTAAGCCCTCTACTGACAACAATGATGGGGTTGGACAGTCAGTGGGTAATCGTTGAACTTCATATGGAAGGTCTTGGGTGTGATCCGTGTTAGAATTTTTGGCCCCAGCCACTTTCTACCCAGAGTTGAGTGTACTATGGGGTCATTGGGAAGACTAGGACTGCACAGTCGAGTCTCCATGTACATAGCTGCAGTATTGAGGGTGTTGCTCAAACCTCCTGACTGACACTGCAGGTGTCTGATCTCACAGGCGTTGGTGATGTCAGGATATGTTACTGTAATGTTTGTGGAGTATAGCCCTGTCATACTGTAATGTTTGTGGAGTATAGCCCTGTCATACTGTAATGTTTGTGGAGTATAGCCCTGTCATACTGTAATGTTTGTGGAGTGTAGCCATGTCATACTGTAATGTTTGTGGAGTGTAGCCATGTCATACTGTAATGTTTGTGGAGTGTAGCCATGTCATACTGTAATGTTTGTGGAGTGTAGCCCTGTCATACTGTAATGTTTGTGGAGTATAGCCCTGTCATACTGTAAAGTTTGTGGAGTGTAGCCCTGTCATACTGTTATGTTTGTGGAGTATAGCCCTGTCATACTGTAATGTTTGTGGAGTATAGCCCTGTCATACTGTATAAACTATAATGTTTGTGGAGTACAGCCCTGTCATACTGTAATGTTTGTGGAGTGTAGCCCTGTCTTACTGTAGTGTTTGTGGAGTGTAGCCCTGTCATACTGTAGTGTTTGTGGAGTGTAGCCCTGTCATACTGTAAAGTTTGTGGAGTGTAGCCCTGTCTTACTGTAATATTTGTGGAGTGTAGCCCTGTCATACTGTAATGTTTGTGGAGTGTAGCCCTGTCATACTGTAATGTTTGTGGAGTGTAGCCCTGTCATACTGCAATGTTTGTGGAGTGAGCCCTGTCATACTGTAATGTTTGTGGAGTGTAGCCATGTCATACTGTAATGTTTGAGTGTAGCCATGTCATACTGTGATGTTTGTGGAGTGTAGCCCTGTCATACTGTAATGTTTGTGGAGTGTAGCCATGTCATACTGCAATGTTTGTGGAGTACAGCCATGTCATACTGTAATGTTTGTGGAGTGTAGCCCTGTCATACTGTAATGTTTGTGGAGTGTAGCCCTGTCATACTGTAATGTTTGTGGAGTGTAGCCCTGTCACACTGTAGTGTTTATGGAGTGTAGCCCTGTCATACTGTGATATTTGTGGAGTGTAGCCCTGTCATACTGTAATGTTTGTGGAGTGTATACAAATGTTGCTGTCTCTGTTACAAAATTCTTACTTGCTCCGCTCCCTCTTATCTGTCTGAACTTCTTCAAGTGTATGTACCATCCAGAACTCTCCGATCCTCTACCGACACAAGAACTTTCTGTGTTCCCCGTTTCAACCGGAAACTGCATGGTCAGAGAGCTTTCTCCCACTCTGCTGCCATGACCTGGAACTCCCTTCCCTATCATATTCGCCATAAGCAATGTCTTCCTTCTTTCAAGTCTAGTCTGAAGACCTATCTTTTCACTCAATACTTTCATTGATCTTCTCTTTCTCTTCTCTCTCAGCCCTGATCATCGTTCCTACATATATGTGTGTGTGTGTGTGTGTGTGTGTGTGTTTGTGTGTGTGTGTGTGTGTGTGTGTGTGTGTGTGTGTGTGTGTGTGTGTGTGTGTGTGTGTGTGTGTGTGTGAAGCATGTTTATGCGAGCAAGAGAGAGGGAGAGAGAGGGAGAGAGGAAGAGAGAAAGAGAGAGAGGCTGTGCGGGAGAGAGAGAGAGTGAGCAAGGAATATCGGGAGCACGGTAGAGAGCGAGAGTATGGTTGGGGTGGGGCAAGAGAGTGAGAGTATGAGTAAGAGTATGTGTAAGCGTGATAGAATTTGATAGTAGAGAAACTGAGTGGTTGAGAGAGGGAGTGTGTTTGGGTCTGTGTGTGTGTGTGTGTGTGTGTGTGTGTGTGTGTGTGTGTGTGTGTGTGTGTGTGTGTGTGTGTGTGAAGAGAAAGAGAGAGAAAATATTTTTGTATGATTGTCACTATTTTTAGTAATATTTGAATTTACTATGTTAATATGTCTTGTTGAACGTAAATTTTATGTTTTATGTTATATAGTGTTAGCAGCGGTATGTTTAAATTTTATGTTGGTGTATCTATTTGTATTTAGTTATATACTGATTTTATGTGAAGCGCTTTGTGCTCTGGAAAGCGCTATATAAATTGCCTTTATTATTATTAACCCTGTCATACTGTAATGTTTGTGGAGTGTAGCCCTGTCATACTGTAATGTTTGTGGAGTGTAGCCCTGTCATACTGTAATGTTTGTGGAGTGTAGCCATGTCATACTGTAATGTTTGTGGAGTATAGCCATGTCATACTGTAATGTTTGTGGAGTGTAGCCCTGTCACAAGTTCTCAGCCCTATCATACTGTAATGTTTGTGGAGTGTAGCCCTGTCATACTGTAATGTTTGTGGAGTATAGCCATGTCATACTGTAATGTTTGTGGAGTGTAGCCCTGTCACAAATTCTCAATCCTAGATGGAACTCCATAGCACCATGGGTATCACCCCCATTGTCATCATAGCATTGTAAACATTGTCTCAGCTTCTGTGGCCCTTAATGTTGTGCAGAAAATGGGTCAGGAAATAAAAGAAAAGAAAAAGAAAACAAAAAACAAAAAAACAAAACAAAAGGTGAGCACAAATGACACTGCCAAGTGCGATGATCCCTTGAAAAATATCAAATGCTTATTGCTACTGTGTTTGTGTTGTATACTTACTTCAAGATATTTATCATCTTTTCATTTTATCATAATGAAGTCACGCGCGCACGTGTGTGTGTGTGTGTGTGTGTGTGTGTGTGTGTGTGTGTGTGTGTGTGTGTGTGTGTGTGTGTGTGTGTGTGTGTGTTTTCAGCTAGCTGAGAAAGGAATGGATATAATCCTCATCAGCAGAGATCCTCAGAAGCTGTCAGCAGTGGCTGAAGAGATAAGTAAGTATGCAGCACTGCATTTTGATTTGTGTACCCATTAGTCCACACTTTAAGTCTGATAGTTCTTGATTTGTTTTGTTTTGGTCTGAAAACGTAGGGGCTGATATCTGATTTTTTTAAAAGTTCTTTTCGTATATTCTTTATCACAATGACATATGATTAACCTGACCAGCTTAGCTCTCTGTCATTGAGCATAATTAGTGGAGATGGCCAAGGCTGTCATAATATCAGCATGTGACCTGCCTTGACCAATCAGTGGTCCTCTCACTCAGCGAGCGCTAAACACTGCCTTTGTTGTTGAATCTCTGTCCCGTTGGAGAATGACAGTGAAATGAATGGGGATGGATGGGCATGCATCTGTTTTTTTTATTTGGTAAGTCTACTAGTTGAACAGGGATCTAAGCAAAAAACGTTCGTAAATGTCATGTACATCAAATCAAAAACATACGGCTGAATTAAGATAAAAGTGGAGGTGTGTTGTGACTGGTTGTGACTGTAGAGTGGAGGGGTGTTGTGACTGGTTGTGACTGTAGAGTGGAGGGGTGTTGTGACTGGTTGTGACTGTAGAGTGGAGGGGTGTTGTGACTGGTTGTGACTGTAGAGTGGAGTGGTGTTGTGACTGGTTGTGACTGTAGAGTGGAGGGGTGTTGTGACTGGTTGTAACTGTAGAGTGAGGGTGTTGTGACTGGTTGTAACTGTAGAGTGGAGGGGTGTTTGTGACTGGTTGTGACTGTAGAGTGGAGGGGTGTTGTGACTGGTTGTGACTGTAGAGTGGAGGGGTGTTGTGACTGGTTGTGACTGTAGAGTGGAGGGGTGTTGTGACTGGTTGTGACTGTAGAGTGGAGGGGTGTTGTGACTGGTTGTGACTGTAGAGTGGAGGGGTGTTGTGACTGGATGTGACTGTAGAGCTGTGTACAGAAGTAGCAGTCCTGGCTGCCACAGAGACCACTCTGGAGGAATCATCTGCTCATTTCAAGATATGTCCCTGAGGTACCAAATTTCCTTGCTGTTTTGGAAAGGACAATAACAAATCTTGAATCTTGAATACATAACAATACATGTGTACCTATATCAAACTCTGGTGTCCAATTCTGCCTCTGTTGATGTGTAGACGACAGAACAGAATCCATGTGGATCATCTCAGCAAACCTTCAGCCTGTCCATGTGGTGATACTCAGACAGGAATCACAACACCTTCAGTTCAAACAGCGTAAGTGATCATGTGATATGATGAGGCTGTCACCAGCCTACATGCCAGTTCAGCATGAAGGAACTGCAATGCAGACATGACATCTTCACCACCTGACGTTGTGGACAAAAGAACAGTCAGCTCAACATGTATATCAGTGATGTCACTGTATCAAGTTGAGCATTAAGGGTATGGCCACATGAATCTCCAAGTAGAGCAACAGACTCAGCTCAACATGTTTTATAGTGATGTCACCTGTATCAGTTGAGCATTAAGGGGTATGGCCGACATAATCTCCAAGTAGAGCAACAGGACTCAGCTCAACATGTTTTATAGTGATGTCACCTGTATCATGTTGAGCATTAAGGGGTATGGCCGACATAATCTCCAAGCAGAGCAACAGGACTCAGCTCAACATGTTTTATAGTGATGTCACCTGTATCATGTTGAGCATTAAAGGGTATGGCCAACATAATCTCCAAGTAGAGCAACAGGACTCAGCTCAACATGTTTTATAGTGATGTCACCTGTATCATGTTGAGCATTAAGGGGTATGGCCGACATAATCTCCAAGCAGAGCAACAGGACTCAGCTCAACATGTTTTATAGTGATGTCACATGTATCATGTTGAGCATTAAGGGTTATGGCCGACATGATCTCCATGTAGAGCAACAGGACGTATGACTGATTGAAATTCCACAGACCGTCAAGCTGTCTGGCACTCAGTTAAAACTGGATGAAACAGCCAACAGACCATCAAGCTATCTGGCAGCCAGCAAAAACTGGATGAAACAGCCACATTCATGGCCAGGTATGGTCAGACTATGTAGACAGCCAACAAAGAAGTGATCTTCAGGCTGAAATATATAGCCTTGTAGGTAACTAATTGTTAACATGGTTGCATTGTCCAGAAGTGGCAAGACAAGGTGACCAACACAGAGGTCCTCCATCGTGCAGGCCTACAGACCATCTTTGCCCTTCTAAGCCAACACCGACTACGCTGGCTTGGCCATGTGTGTCAAATGGAGGATGGACGCATACCTAAAGACGTTCTCTACGGCGAACTGGCAAACCGGAAGCGAACTCCAGGACGCCCACAGCTACGTTTTGTAGACGCATGCAAAAGGGACCTTAGAAGCTCAGGGATTGACCCAGGCTCTTGGGAGACTCTGGCGGAAGACAGGGCAGCGTGGCGGACAGCCATTCAGCAAGGCGTTGTGAATGCGGAGAGGAGGAGAGCAGAAAGCGCAGATGAGAAAAGGGCTCTTCGCAAGCAACGTTCCAGAAACCAGACAATAGCGACTCAGTTTGTATGTGGCAGATGTGACAGAGATTGCCACTCAAGAATCGGCCTGCACAGCCACAGCAGAAAGTGCACGTCATGACCACAACGCCTCCTGGTGCAGACTATCATCTCCTGAGATGTAAAGAGGCCGACGACGATTGTCCAGAAGTGTGATGGACTAATGGCTAATTTCAGACAGAACTGGAATCTAAGGGCTCCACCCCCTCTTCCCACACCCACAAATGAAACAGAAAAAAAAATTTAGGAGCTTCCTGTCCTAAACACTGATTTGGACTAATCCATTTTTGACTGCAGATCAACTATTTCTTCATGTCAGACAATTAGATTAATTTTACAACCATCAGCTTAGTTCAGGTCCACTAACATTCAATTTAACTTCAGACTGACCAAAGTAAAGGGAATGTGAAGTGACATATGTGTTCAGCCTTTTCCATTGTTTGTGGTCAACAACTGGAGCAGGCACACTGTTGATATTGTGAGGACAATGGTTTGTGTCTATGTGCTGGTTGTTGTATGTGACAGTCAACAGTTAATGCTTCACTTCTTACCCCATCCACCAGCTTCCCCAGTTAAAATGTTTTTGAAAATGATGGTATTGATGTACTGATTAGATCATTCTATGATGATAAACAGCAGGAAGACTGAAGTCATGGTGATCAGTAAAAAACATGAAATCCCCTCCTGCAAAATAACAGCAAATGGCACAACCTTGACACAGGTTAATAAGTTCAAATACCTGGGAACGGTCATTTCATCAGATGGCAGATGCACATCGGAAATAGCTGGCAGAATCGGCCAAGCCAAAACAGCATTCAAGAAGATGACAAGCATTCTTACCAACAAATGCCTATCAATTAACATCAGAAAGAGAGTCCTTGAATGTTATATAGAACCAATACTGTTGTACGGATGCGAGGCGTGGACAGTCAGCAAGCAAAGCCAGAGCAGGATTGAGGCAGCCGAGATGTGGTTTCTCAGAAGAATGTTGAGAGTTCCATGGACAGCAAAGAAAACAAACGAGACAGTCTTGATGGAGGCAGACACAAGTAGATCACTCATAAGGAAGATTAGGAAAAGACAGGCAACATTTATAGGCCATTTTATGAGGAAGGGGGATTTGGAGCACCTGGTCACAACGGGAAAGCTGGAGGGAAAGAGAGCCCGGGTAGACCCAGGGAGAGAATGCTGGACGGACTTGCAAGGTGGCTGAGGATGAAGAGGGTGGGGGAGATGCTGGGGGCAACGAGAGATAGAGATGGTTGGAAGTCCATGGTCGCCAACGCCATGCGGCAGGGCACCTGATGATGATGATGATGATGATGATGATGATACGAAGACAACCATCCAATACATAGGCAGCTTGCCCGGAAACAGCGGCAAGCAGGGCTGTGTCCTTGCTCGCACCCTGTGCGGCATCTTCATATCCATGCTCCTGAAGCATGATTTAGGGACTGCAATAGAAGGAGTGTACCTATGCCCCAGATCCAGCCGGCAACTCTTCAACCTGGCAAGACTGAAAGCAGAGACAGAGGTGTGTGAGGCCATCGCCAGGGATATGCTCTTTGCTTTCAGTCCTGCCAAAACACATTGTCAAGTCAGCTGATGTGCAGTGCATGCATTCTGTTTCATCACGCCATCTGTTTTTAAAGTTACTGCAGCTGACCTGAGGGATCTGCCCTGCATTTCACACGTCATGTCACAGCTTGAAGACTTAACCGTTGACCCAAGCTGTCCTGTGTAGGTACCATAGATACTTACCCACCATTATGTACTATCATAGATACTTATCCACCATTATGTACTGTCATAGATACTTACCCACCATTATGTACTATCATAGATACTTACCCACCATTATGTACTACCATAGATATTTACCCACCCCATTAATAGTACTATTTTTAAATACTTACCCTACTCATATATGTCTACTATCATAGATACATTACCCACCATACGTCTGTGTACTATCATAGATACTTACCCACCATTATGTACTATCATAGATATTTACCCATCATTATGTACTATCATAGATACTTAACCACCATTATGTACTGTCATAGATACTACTACCACCATTATATACTGTCATAGACACTTGTACTTATCCACCAGTGTGTACTCCCACATGTGGCTGCCATCATGTACATCATAGTTATGTCATGTATGTATACATGTACCACCATAGATATTGATGTATGTATGATTAGACCTTTTAGTGTGTATTCATCTGTGCATGTTTATTGATGTATTATATTCTAATGGGTGTACATATGTTGTGATATATTAGTACTATCTATATGTATTACACTCTGTGTTGTGTAAAATATATAATGTGATGAGTCCAAATGATTTGGAAAATAATGCTGTTCAAGAATGCTCAGTGGCATTCATTTCTTCATCAAACCCTTTCATTCCCTCACCCCACCCACCAGCTTCCCTGTGAGTGTAGGGAGAACCTAAACTCCAGATTTATCTAGTGCTGGGTTGTTGGGGAGAAACATGATGGACATTTATGGCTACTTACAGGTCAGCAGCACAAGGTGGCGCTGAAGATGATCACAGCTGACTTCAAGAAAACAGACGTCTATGACCACATCAGGAAACAGTTGAGTGGACTGGACATTGGCATTCTGGGTAAGTTTGTTTCAGGATTACAGACCTGTCATGCAGTCTCAGTCCACGAGGTAACTTCATATCAATATTTATCAAATCTCATTCTTATGATTTAACACGGCATCATGAAGTTTGTCTCAGATTCTTTGGCCATTCATACCTTGCTGTCATGATGATTGCAATTTTGGTTTCTTCTGCATTGTCTGTGGCAGAGGGATCTTCATCGTGAAGTTTTCAGTGTTGGTAACATAAGGAGAACCATAGCGCTGGTGTGTGTACCATGTTGTGGGTAGCCTTGCTCATTAAGACATGTGCACTGCAGTGTATTGTGTCACATACTTGTTACAAGTGTCGGACAAGGACTGAACACTCTACATTCAGACAGCATGAGATAGATCGATGGTTATAGTCGACAGTGATTGAGATCGAACTTAACTTTCCGACTGTGTGAGTGATGTTGATATAGAAAGTCCTGACTGGTGTGTTGATTATAGAAAGTCCTGACTGGTTGATGTTGATTATAGAAAGTCCGACGGGTATGATGTTGATTATAGAAAGTCAGTCCGACTGGTGTGATGTTGATTATAGAAAGTCCTGACTGGTATGATGTTGATTATAGAAAGTCAGTCCTGACTGGTGTGATGTTGATTATAGAAAGTCCTGACTGGTGTGATGTTGATTATAGAAAGTCAGTCCTGACTGGTTGATGTTGATTATAGAAAGTCAGTCCTGACTGGTGTGATGTTGATTATAGAAAGTCCTGACTGGTATGATGTTGATTATAGAAAGTCAGTCCTGACTGGTGTGATGTTGATTATAGAAAGTCAGTCAGACTGGTGTGATGTTGATTATAGAAGTCAGTCCATGACTGGTGTGATGTTGATTTAGAAAGTCAGTCCGACTGGTGTGATGTTGATTATAGAAAGTCAGTCCTGACTGGTGTGATGTTGATTATAGAAAGTCAGTCCTGACTGGTGTGATGTTGATTATAGAAAGTCATTACAGACTGGTGTGATGTTGATTATAGAAAGTCAGTCCTGACTGGTGTGATGTTGATTATAGAAAGTCATCAGACTGGTGTGATGTTGATTATAGAAAGTCATTACAGACTGGTGTGATGTTGATTATAAAAAGTCCTGACTGGTGTGATGTTGATTAAAAGTAGTAAAGGTATGTATAAGAGTTGTGATGATTGATTATAGAAAGTCAGTCACTGGTGGTGATGTTGATTATAGAAAGTCAGTCAGACTGTGGTGATGTTGATTATAGAAGTGTCGACATGTGTGCATGTATTATACAAAGTCATTGAGCTGTGTGAATGTTGATCAATGAAGTCAGTGTACCGTGTGTATAAGAAGTTCATGTACAGTTCCTTGATCAAATAAGCATGTGTGAAAAGTGTCACTGTCAATACAATGAAAGCCATGTGTGACACAAAGTGTGTGCACTCAAACATGAAAGCCATGTGTGACACAAAGGTGTGCACATCATACACAATGATAAGTCATGTGTGACACAAAGTGTGTGCACTCAAACAATGAAAGCCATGTGTGACACAAAGGTGTGCACTCAAACAATGAAAGCCATGGTGACACAAAGTGTGTGCACTCAAACAATGAAAGCCATGTGGTGACACACACAAGTGTTGCACTCAAACAATAAAGCCATTGTGACACAAAGTGTGTGCACTAAACAATGAAAGCCATGTGTGACACAAAGTGTGTGCACTCAAACAATGAAAGCCATGTGTGACACAAAGTGTGTGCACTCAAACAATGAAAGCCATGTGTGACACAAAAGTGTGTGCACTCAAACAATAAAGCCATGTGTGACACAAAGTGTGCACTCAAACAATGAAAGCCATGTGTGACACAAAGTGTGTCACTCAAACAATGAAAGCCATGTGTGACACAAAGTGTGTGCACTCAAACAATAAAGCCATTGTGACACAAAGTGTGTGCACTCAAACATGAAAGCCATGTGTGACACAAAGTGTGTGCACTCAAACAATGAAAGCCATGTGTGACACAAAGTGTGTGCACTCAAACAATGAAAGCCATGTGTAGACACAAAGTGTGTGACACTCAAACAATGAAAGCCATGTGTGACACAAAGTGTGTGCACTCAAACAATGAAAAGCCATGTGTGTGACACAAAGTGTGTGCACTCAAACAATAAAAGCCATTGTGACACAAAGTGTGTGCACTCAAACAATGAAAGCCATGTGTGACACAAAGTGTTGCACTCAACATAAAGCCATGTGTGACACAAAGGTGTGCACTCAAACAATGAAAGCCATGTGTGACACAAAGTGTGTGCACTCAAACAATGAAAGCCATGTGTGACACAAAGTGTGTGCACTCAAACAATGAAAGCCATGTGTGACACAAAGTGTGTGCACT
>JAPXFY010000024.1:66707649-66727649 GCA_030674185.1 Monoplex corrugatus | reverse complement strand
GTGTGTGTGTGTGCGTGCGTGCATGTGTTGTATGTGTGTGTGTGTGTGTGTGTATGCCAGTGCACAAATATATATATATATATCTATGTTTGTAGTTTTAGTTTCAGTTGCTCAAGTGATGTTTCTGCACTCGGAATGAATTTCATGTGCACTAACATCACAGATGCCATGTGATGGTGATCATGGCACAGGCCTTAAGCCTGCACATAAACCCATGAGCAGACCAGATATACAAGTTCAAATTTTCATAACATTTCAGTTGAATTTTTTTTTTTATTGTATTTAGTCCTTTTTTCCCCCCTTATTTCAAAGAAAGGGAGATTATTTCACATTGACCTGATAGAGCTGTGTTTCTGTGGCAAGATTTTCACAGCAATATCTAAATAGATCTTTATTTAATTTAGAAGAAAGCTTGCTTAGGTTTGGAAGTAATGGTGCCAAGGTCAGGGTCACATGGATAAAAGAAAAATGTGATAGAAAGCGGCACTGTGTGAGGAAGGTGTGTCTACAGCCTGGTTTTTATGTCATGAATTTGTTCTTCCAGGTCACAGTAGCACATACTGCAGCCATGTCAAAACACATCACAGTGATGTCAAAACACATCACAGTGATGTCAAAACACATCACAGTGATGTCAAAACACATCACAGTGATGTCAAAAACAACATGTAGCCATGTCAAAACACAGTCAATGTAGCCATGTCAAAACACATCATTGTAGCCATGTCAAAACACATATTGTAGCCATGTCAAAACACATTGTAGCATGTCAAACACAATTGTAGCTGTCATAACACATATTGTAGCCATGTCAAACACATATTGTAGCCATGTCAAAACACATATTGTAGCCATGTCATAAACACATATTGTAGCCATGTCAAAACACATATTGTAGCCATGTCAAAACACATATTGTAGCCATGTCATAACACATATTGTAGAGTCCATGTCAAACACATATTGTAGCCATGTCATAACACATATCATACACATTGTAGTCATGTCATAAACAATTGTAGCCATGTCAAACAATATTGTACATGTCAAAACATTTGTAGCCATGTTTAGCATACACATTGTAGCCATGTCATAACAATTGTACCATGTCAAACATATTGTAGCCATGTCAAACAATTGTAGCCATGTAAAACATTGTAGCATGTCATAACACATTGTACCATGTCAT
This sequence comes from Monoplex corrugatus, assembly GCA_030674185.1. NCBI lineage: Eukaryota > Metazoa > Mollusca > Gastropoda > Littorinimorpha > Ranellidae > Monoplex > Monoplex corrugatus. The sequence continues at coordinate 66,726,460 of JAPXFY010000024.1, read as the reverse complement.
AACATATGTACATGTCAAACACATTGTAGCATGTCAAAACATTGTAGCATGTCAAACAATTGTAGCATGTCAAACCACATTGTAGCCATGTCAAAAAATATTGTATCATGTCAAACACATTGTACATGTCAAAACAATTGTAGCTTCAAACAATATGTAGCATGTCAAACACATTGTAGCCATGTATAACACATTGTAGCCATGTCAAAACATATTTACCATGTCAACAATATGTACCTGTCTAACACATTGTACATGTCAAACACATATTGTACCATGTCAAAAATATTGTAGCCATGTCATAACATATTGTAGCATGTATAACATTGTAGCATGTCATAAACATATTGTAGCCATGTCAAACACATTTGTAGCATGTCAAACACATATTGTACCATGTCAAAACAATTGTACCATGTCATAACACATATTGTACCATGTCATAACACATTGTACCATGTCAAAACATATTGTACATGTCAAAACAATTGTAGCCATGTCAAAACACTATTGTAGCCATGTCATAACACAATTGTAGCCATGTCAAAAATATTGTACCATGTCAAAAACAACCATAAAATTGTACCATGTCAAACACATATTGTACATGTCAAACACTATTGTAGCATGTCAACACTATTGTAGCCATGTCATAACACATTGTGCATGTCATAACACATTTGTAGCCATGTCAAACACATTGTAGCCATGTCTAACACATTGTAGCATGTCATAACACATTGTAGCATGTCAAAAACACATATTGTAGCATGTCAAACACAATTGTAGTCATGTCATAACAATATTGTAGTCATGTCAAAACAATTGTAGCCATGTCATAACACATTGTAGCCATGTCAAACACATATTGTACATGTCAAACACATATGTAAAAAATGTCAATAACATATTGTAGCATGTCATAACACATTGTCATGTCAACACATTGTAGCATGTAAAACAATTGTAGCATGTCAAAACAATTTGTAGCATGTCAAACACATAGAGCATGTCAAACATTGTAGCATGTCAAAACAATTGTACCATGTCATAAACATTGTACCATGTCAACACTTTGTAGCCATGTCAAACTATTGTGCCTGTCAAACATATTGTAGCCATGTCAAACACATTGTACATGTAAAACATTGTACCATGTCAAAACATATGTAGCCATGTCAACACATATTGTACCATGTCAAAACATTTACATGTCAACACATTAGCCATGTCAAAAACATATTGTAGCATGTCAAACACATTGTAGCCATGTCAAACACAATTGTAGCATGTCAAACAAATTGTAGCATGTCAAAACATATTGTACCATGTCAAACACAGAATTGTAGCCATGTCAAAACATATTGTAGCCATGTCAAACAATTGTACATGTCATACACATATTGTACATGTCAAAACAATTGTACATGTCAAACAATATTGTAGCCATGTCATAACACATTTGTAGCATGTCAAACACATTTGTAGCATGTCAAACACATATTGTACATGTCAACAATATTGTAGCCATGTCAAAACATATTGTACATGTCAACACATTGTACCTGTCAAAAACATTTAGCCTGTCAAACACATTGTAATGTCAAACATTGTAGCCATGTCATAACACATTGTAGCCATGTCAAACAATTGTACCATGTCAAAACACAATTGTAGCCATGTCAAACACAATTGTAGCCATGTCAAACAATATTGTAGCCATGTCATAACACTATTGTAGCCTGTCATAACACATATGTAGCCATGTCAAACAATTGTAGCCATGTCAACAATTGTACATGTCAAACACATATTGTAGCATGTCAAACACATATTGTAGCATGTCAAACAATTGTACATGTCATAACACTATTGTAGATGTCAACACATGTAGCATTCAAACAATGTATGTAACATAGTGTAAAACATGAGCTGTATACATGCATGTCAAAACAATTTACCTGTAAAATTGTAGCTGTCAAAATATTGTACTGTATAACAATTGCAGTCAACAAATTGTGCATGTAAACATGTACATGTAACAATGTCAGTCAACCTGTACAGTCAACACATATTGTAGCCTGTCAAAACATTGTACATGTAAACTATTGTAGTGTCAAAACATTGTAGTGTATAACATGTACTGTCAAAATCATGTAACAAAGTGCTGTAAACTTGAGCATGTCAAATTGACATGTCAACCATTGTGCATGTCAAAAATTTATGTCAACCTTGTAGGTAACAGTAGATGTAAACATGTACTGTAAAATATTGTAGAGTCACATGTACCATGTAACATATTGTGCTGTCAACATATTGTACTGTCAAACATTGTGCATGTAAACATTGTAAGTAACATTGTGCCTCATAATGTATGTAAATGCGTAACAATTACATGTCAACATTGTCATGTAACAATTGTCCATTAATGTACAGTCAAACAATGTACCATGTCAAACATGTACATGTCAAACTTGTACTGTCAAAACTATTGTAGCATGTCAACAATATTGTACTGTCAAAAATTAGCTATACATTGTAGCTGTCAAACATTTACCTGTCAAATTATGTAAAATGTACATGTCAAACACATTTGTAAAAATATTGTAGCATGTCAAACACATTGTAGCATGTCATAACACATATTGTAACATGTCAAACACATATTGTAGCCATGTCAAACACATATTGTAGCCATGTCATAACACAATTGTAGCCATGTCAATAACACATTTGTAGCCATGTCATAACATATATTGTAAATACCATGTACATTGTACAATAACACATATTGTAGCCATGTCCAAAACACAATTGTAGTCATGTCATAAACACATATTGTAGCCATGTCAATAACACATATTGTAGCCATGTCAATAACACAATTGTAGCATGTCAAAACACATATTGTAGCCATGTCAATACACATTGTACCATGTCATAACCATATTGTAGTTACCATGTCATAACACATATTGTAGCATGTCATAAACATATTGTAGCATGTCATTATAACATATTGTAGCATGTCATAACACATATTGTAGCCTATGTCAAACACATATTGTAGCCATGTCATAAACACTATTGTAGCCATGTCATAACACATATTGTTAGCCATGTCATAACACAATTGTAGCCATGTCAAAACAATTTGTAACCATGTCATAAAACATATTGTAGCCATGTCAAAACACATATTACTCATTATATTAACACAATATTGTAGTCATGTCATAACAAAATTGTAGCCATGTCATAAACACATATTGTAGCCATGTCAAAACAATAATTGTATGTCACACATTGTTCATAAACACATTGTAGCCATGTCATAACACTAATTGTAGCCATGTCAAACACATATATGTAGTCCATGTCAAAAACACTATTGTAGCATGTCATAACACATATTGTAGCCATGTCAAACACATATTGTAGCCATGTCAAACAATATTGTAAAGTCATGTCATAACACATATTAGTAACCATGTCAAACACTTTTGTAGTCCATGTCATAACACATATTGTAGCCATGTCAAAACATATTTATATGAACTTTGTCAAAACACATATTGTAGCCATGTCAAAACACATTGTAGCATGTCATAACACATATTGTAGCCATGTCAAAACAATATTGTACCATGTCAAAACACATATTTGTGTAAACATGTCATATAACACATATTTAGCCATGTCAATACACATTGTAGCCATGTCATAACACATATTGTAGCCATGTCAAGACACATATTGTAGCCATGTCAAAACATATTTGTAGCCATGTCAAAACAATATTGTAGCCATGTCAAAACATATTGTAGCCATGTCAAAACACATTGTAGCCATGTCATAACACATATTGTAGCCATGTCAAACACTATTGTAGCCATGTCAAACACATATTGTAGCCATGTCAAAACATATTGTAGCCATGTCAATACACTATTGTAGTCATGTCAAAAACATATATTGTAGCCATGTCAAAACACATATTGTAGCCATGTAAGACACATATTGTAGCCATGTCAATATCAAGTGGAGCAACAGAGACAGGGATGTCTGCAATCCACCGACCACAAACTTCACAGTACTGACAGGAACAGGAACAAACATGGACAGCATCTGACAGGAACAGGAACAAACATGGACAGCATCTGACAGGAACATGGACAGCATCTGACAGGAACAGGAACAAACATGGACAGCATCTGACAGGAACAGGAACAAACATGGACAACATCTAACAGGAACAGGAACAAACATGGACAGCATCTGACAGGAACAGGAACAAACATGGACAGCATCTGACAGGAACAGGAACAAACATGGACAACATCTAACAGGAACAAACATGGACAGCATCTGACAGGAACAGGAACAAACATGGACAGCATCTGACAGGAACAGGAACAAACATGGACAGCATCTGACAGGAACAGGAACAAACATGGACAACATCTGACAGGAACAGGAACAAACATGGACAACATCTGACAGGAACAGGAACAAACATGGACATCATCTGACAGGAACAGGAACAAACATGGACAACATCTGACAGGAACAGGAACAAACATGGACAGCACCTGACAGGAACAGGAACAAACATGGACAGGCACCTGACAGGAACAGAAACAAACATGGACAACATCTGACAGGAACATGGACAGCACCTGACAGGAACAGGAAAAACATGGACAGCACCTGACAGGAACAGGAACAAACATGGACAGGCACCTGACAGGAACAGAAACAAACATGGACAACATCTGACAGGAACATGGACAGCACCTGACAGGAACAGGAACAAACATGGACAGCACCTGACAGGAACAGGAACAAACATGGACAGCACCTGACAGGAACAGGAAACAAACATGGCCACATTCATCGCCAGACGTGGCTTGACCGTATAGGCGGTGAACAAAAGAAAAAGACAACTTCAGTTACAACCGTCATACTGCTCATTCCAGCAATCCCAGCTCATCCCACATCAAGGTCAAGGTCATTTCTGTGGACTTGATCAGAGACCTGGTTGATGTAGAGATAGGACTGCCACTTTCCAGTGTGAATGCATGAATTCGACTTTGATTTTTAAAAAAGAATTGTGTGAATGAGCTGCAGTCCAGCAAGCTGTGAATATGTATCGGATTATTTATTCAGGATTATGAGTCAACAGCTTGAGAGAGGAGGTGGTAGTTTCCGTCATGAAGCTGGCTGTGAGAGAGATTGAGGTCTCTACCACCTCACTCTGCTTTTACGATGCCATCATCACCAGTTGTGACTCAGATAATCTGTGTAATGAGATCGTGGAGCCAGATTGAGTGAACACCCAGTCCTTAGTGTAGGATTATCTGTTTAAAAATGAACATGGCTGTGCGGCGTACATAATTAAGTGGGTAAGATGTCAAACTTCCAGGCAGAAGGTGGGGGTTCAGTCCTACCTGGGAACTCCTCCCACCCAACCACCCACCCTCCAAAAGGGCAGAGTGGAGATGCTTCCAGCTTTCCACATCAGCGTGTGTGCATTTTAGTGCCTAAGTCTCTTTAATCTGTGTACACGTGCAGAACATCAACTGTGCATGTTAAAGACCCTGTAAGTCATGTCAGCATCCAGCGGCTCATGGAAAGATGAAAACACCCACAATGAACACCCACCAAAGCAAGAGTATGCACACTATGCAGCAGTATAGTGTCTGTGCAGTGTGGGCAAAACTATGTGCAGACATTTATTAAACCCCCCCCCCCCCAAAAAAAAAAACAAACCATGAAATAATAATTGAAATATTTGTGTGTGTGTGTGTGTGTGCGTGCGTGCGTGCGTGCGTGTGTGTGTATATGTGTTTTCCAGGTTTTCATCAAGTATTTTTCTGAAGCATTGAATATGGAATATTCATCTCAAGGAGTGACAATACAGGTATGGTATCACACAGTTCTTTGTGTGTGTGTGTGTGTGTGTGTGTGTGTGTGTGTGTGTGTGTGTGTGTGTGTGTGTGTGTGTGTGTGTGTGTGTGTGTGTGTGTGTGTGTGTGTGTGGAGAGAATTCACAAGAAGGAATTTGAATGTGATGTGATGTAATGAGGCTTTGATATGGTTTTAAATTGAAAAAAAAAGATTTTGTGTATCAGGCAAATTAACAGATACATATGAATACAAATAGACAGACACACAAAGATGCGTGTTTTAGTTACGGCAAGTCCTTGCTATTCTACACACACGTGTTATAAGCATAATGTTTATAAAAACTACAAACATGTCATGTGAAGCAAGTTATAAAAAGAATTGTGATGAAAATATTAAACCATATGTCTTCCAAATAGGTCATGCGCTTTGTGTGTGTGTGTGTGTGTGAGAGAGAGAGAGAGAGAGCGAGAGAGAGAGAAACATCTTATTTTGGGAAGATCATGAGATCATCTGGCTCAATAATTGCATATCATATCATAACAAAAAGAATCATTGGTCATTTGTGATTCATTATGTAAATTCATTTGGAGGTATTTGTAAAGAAAAATCAGCATACACTGCAGTCAAAAGCAGTAAAAACCTGACATGCATCAAGGACAGTAGTAGACTGTCATGATATTGAAACAGGTTTTGAATATTGTCAAATTTCCTGGGGAAAATCCCTTTCACACATTGTTCTGGAAAGTGTGTGTGTGTGTGGTGTGTGTGTGGTGTGTGGTGCGTGTGTGTGTGTTTGTTGTGAGGAGAGAGAGAGAGAGAGAGAGAGAGAGAGAGAGCTTTTTTTTGGAAGATCATGAGACCATCTGGCTCAATAATTGCAGATCATATCATAACTCTGTATCAAAGCGCATACAGTACAAACTAGACACCATGTGCTACAAAAGCCTCAATAACGCAGCCCCCGATTACCTGTCAAGCCTACTTGAGATCTATGTTCCCTCACGTACCCTCCGCTCTGCCTCCGATCCTCTGACTTTTCGCTTTCCACGCACTAAGCTCAATACCTATGGTCCACGAGCCTTCTCTGTTTCTGGTCCACTCTCCTGGAACAAACTTCCTCTCTCAGTCCGTCAGCAACCTACTTTTGTCTCCTTCAAGTCCGTTCTCAAAACTCACCTTTTCTCCTCTGCATAAAATCCTGACCTCACTCAATCCCCTCTGCAGCCAGCCTGTCTCCACTCGGAGGGGAATCACATTGTAATATATAAATGTGTATAATATGCCTCTATAATTTTCCATTGCTTTTATTCTTTCTTCCCATTGATAGCCGTATGTGTGTGTGTGTGTGTGTGTGTGTGTGTGTGTGTGTGTGTGTGTGTGGTGGTGTGTGTGTGTGCGTGCGTGTGTGTGTGTCTGTTTTTAGCGCTTAGATTTGATTTTATCAAGATTTTGCGCTATATAAATATTGTAATTATTATTATTATGAAGTGCTGATTTTCGGCACTTGTTTGGTCCTTGTGTCTTTGGCTTTGGTATCTTACCTTTCAAACTTTTTTTTTTTTTAACAGGTCCACACTTTTGATCCAGATTTCATAAAGTTCTATCTATAAAGAGCTGAGAAAATTGTGGTCAACTCTTTTGTCACAGACAGACAGAAGACATGTAAACAGAAAGACAGACAGAGAGACAGACACACACACACATATGTATACACACACACGCATACACACACACACACACCACACACACACACACCCCACACACACACACACACAAGGGGGGGGGATTAAAAAAGAGGAGATGTGGTTACAGTGTATGTTTATGGCGTGTATTGTGATTTAGAAATACTGGTGGTTAGGCTGTACACTTGTTCAGACATAATTATGAGGTGTAGTTTAGTTGTGGATATGGATGTAATGGTTATTGTGTGCAGGTGGTATTGATTGATTAAAGGTTATTTTGGTGTATGATGTTGTGTGGATGTAACAGTGGTTATTTTTTGTGCAGTGGTATTTGAAGGTGTGGTTTGTGTTTGTGATATGGATGTAATGGTTATTGTTGTGCAGGTGGTATGTGGGTTTGTGGATATGGATGTAATGGTTATTGTGTGCAGGTGGTATGATGTGGTTTGTGATATGGATGTAATGGTTATTGGTTATTGTGTGCAGTTGGTAAGCCCCAACATGGTGCTGTCCAACATGACTGCAACCTTTTTCAATGCCGGTATTTTAAGTAGAGGACTGTTATGTCCTACCCCAGACGAATTTGTCAGAAAAGCTTTGCGCACTATTGGCCATGAGTCATCCACTGGAGCACACTGGCCTCACGAATTGCAGGTATGAGGAAGATAGAGAGAGAGAAAGAGAAGAGAGAGAGGGTTGACTTGTTGATATGGCTGGTTGGGATAACCATCACACAGAAGTGATAGGGGGAGGGGAAAGATGGAGTGCTTGTCTAATTCTAACAGGCGTTGGGGAGGGGGGAGGGGCGTATAAATCTCTACTCTGACTCCACCAATAGGAAAATGCACTAGAATGAGTAATAAAAAAAAATCTTTGGTTGCAGTCTGCATGATCAGGCTACTTACCTTTTTGTCCCAGGTCCTGCTGGCTGCCATGTAGGACCACAGGGGCAGATAATGCAATGGAAAAGCATCGTTGCTGTCTATTGTAGATGACCATGTAGAGAAGAGTGAAGAGTGGCAGAATGGTTCAGGCGTTCGCCTGCCAGTAACTAAACTTGAGGTTCCATGGTTTGTTTCTATTACTCTTCCCCATACTCATCCTCCACCCCACCTTTTTTTTCCCCCTTTGTGTGTATGTGTGTGTGCGTGCGTGTGTGTCTAAAAATCACTATTGTGAACAGACATTAAATAAAAGATTCATTCATTCATTCATTCCCAGTGAGGCCTTGACTTTTTTCCTCAATTTGACTGGAAAATCAGACTGAATGTCTTGTCCTTCGGAAGAGGATGAAAAATGAGTTGGGTGCATGTGCCTTCTGGCTGCACATGCTAAAGATCCCACAACACTGAAAATTGTGAAGAACACGGCATTCAACTGGCTGTCCTGATAAATAACATTGGAGAGATAGGTTAATTTCCCAGGTCTCTCCTCAAGGTTAATTTCCCAGGTCTCTCCTCTAGGTTAATTTCCCAGGTCTCTCTAGGTTAATTTCCCAGGTCTCTCCTCTAGGTTAATTTCCCAGGTCTCTCCTCTAGGTTAATTTCCCAGGTCTCTCCTCTTGAAGGTCACTTAACCTTCTTTCCTTTCTAAAGTCTTGTTGAAACAGAACATTGGGTGGAGCTGCATTGCGACGATGTGCTCTCAACGGGAAGAGCAGCTTGAGTTCACATGGTAAATCTATTGTGATGAAAAGAAAAAGAAGTGAACAAATGATACACCCAAAGAAATGATATTTGTATTGTATCGCATGGTGACATGCATGGTTAGAAATTGTCTGCAGGCCTGGTACCTCTGACTTCAGCCCTGTTATATTGCATGGTGACATGCGTGATTAGAAATTGTCTGCAGGCCTGGTACCTCTGACTTCAGCCCTGTTATATTGCATGGTGACATGCGTGATTAGAAATTGTCTGCAGGCCTGGTACCTCTGACTTCAGCCCTGTTATATTGCATGGTGACATGCGTGATTAGAAATTGTCTGCAGGCCTGGTACCTCTGACTTCAGCCCTGTTATATTGCATGGTGACATGCGTGATTAGAAATTGTCTGCAGGCCTGGTACCTCTGACTTCAGCCCTGTTATATTGCATGGTGACATGCGTGATTAGAAATTGTCTGCAGGCCTGGTACCTCTGACTTCAGCCCTGTTATATTGCATGGTGACATGCGTGATTAGAAATTGTCTGCAGGCCTGGTACCTCTGACTTCAGCCCTGTTATATTGCATGGTGACATGCGTGATTATAAATTGTCTGCAGGCCTGGTACCTCTGACTTCAGCCCTGTTATATTGCATGGTGACATGCGTGATTAGAAATTGTCTGCAGGCCTGGTACCTCTGACTTCAGCCCTGTTATATTGCATGGTGACATGCGTGATTATAAATTGTCTGCAGGCCTGGTACCTCTGACTTCAGCCCTGTTATATTGCATGGTGACATGCGTGATTAGAAATTGTCTGCAGGCCTGGTACCTCTGACGTCAGCCCTCTAGGGTTTTGTAGGGTTGCTGTATGTTAGTTCATGGGAAAACCTTCCTGTGATTGTAGGGACTAGAACTGTTGATGGCTCTTACGGTACCTCTGCTTACTGGCTCTGTCATAGGACATACAGAGTATTGTGTAGGTGTGACCGTGTTTTAGTTCACATTTAGCGTCTGTATCTCTTAACCCTCTTAGCTTCATTACGACCGCAGCTGACAGTTCCGCCAGCACTGCCCAGTGCTTCGTTACGGCCGTACCCGACCGTAAAAGTCGGCCACGAGCATGGGCTATTTTGATCATGCACTGATCACATGTTTCTGGCCCTGGGAGACTGACAATTGGTCAAACATTCTTGGTATCATCCAATGAGATGATCTTGGGAAAATTAGCACAACACACACATCCATTCACTTATGCTTGGGCGCGAAATGTGGTTGGGGTATTTTCATTCATGCCTCGTAGCGCGTGAAAAAATGGTGATGCCCTTTGTAGCAGACGGTTTTCAGGATACAGATGATTCTCCAGATTATTCAGAGGAGGAATTAAATACTACTGTTCGTGAATTAGGAAAACATGAAGAAGATGTAGCTGAGTCAGATATTGAGGTTTGTGAGGGGGAAGATGATGAAACCTGTGATTTAGGAGAGCAGACCGAAACAGAAGATAACGCGCCAGCTGGCCGCATTCCAGCGAACGTGGCACCCATCACTGGTAATTTGAAGCATGGAGTGCTTTTAAAAAATAAGATGGAAGGACAAAAACAGGTTGTAGCTGTAGTAACAACTCTCCAAGGTCTCCCCCTTCTCACCCACATGCATGTTTTGACACAAATGTACGCCCTCTCCCTCTGCATACAGAGAACATGTATTCACAAGTAGAGGAGGCGATCAGAAGCCATAGGCAGTATGCTCTTCTCAGACATCAAACCTTGTTAACCACAGCCAATACAAAAAGCACACACCACACACACAACGACACCCAACAAGAACAAACGGCCAAAAAAAATGAAGACACACACACAGTTACAAACACAACCTTCAACCCCCCCTACACCACATCAGTGCACACATTTTGCTGTCCTACTTTTACAGAGATGTTTCACAATACACATCGATCCGATCCATGCGATTGCCCTTTACGAACAAACTTCGATTATGAAACAGCCACACCACAACCCCACCACAACACCACACGACACACACACACACACATGCCACGTCACAACACCACTCACATCACACGTCCGTCTCACAACACCTTTTGCGCAGCACACACACACATGTCCTCCACAACACACACAACACACACTCACAATGCATACAGTGCGACATTTTGTGGTACCTACTTTAACAGCGAGTGTTTGTGTGTGCAGCAATACTTTACCACCTCGACCTCGATCTCTCTGCGGATCTGCCCTGTTGGAACAGAAACATTGTGCAGGATTATTTGATGAAACAGTGACCTCAGCCGGTCGTCCAAGTCAACGCTGTTTTGGGTTGGACGTCGTCAAAAGTCCCTGTTTTGTTGGCCGTGTTATGACAGATCACGCTGTTTTTTGGATTGCCGGTACGTCAAGTCACCCTGTTGTTTTGGTTGTTGATGGATCGTACTAGCCCAGTCACTAGTTTTGTTGCATGGTGTACAATCACGCTGTTGGTTGACCATGATGTGATTGATGGATACAGTATCTTAGCCAGTCCCTAGTTTTGTCGTGTGTAAAGTTCACGCCTAGTTGTTGGATTGGTTGATGGATCAGTATCTAGCCAGTCCCTAGTTGTTGTTGAACATGATGTGATTGATGGATACAGTATCTTAGCCAGTCCCTAGTTGTTGTTGCTGATGTGATTGATGGATACATTATCTTAGCCAGTCCCTAGTTGTTGTTGGACATGATGTGATTGATGGATACAGTATCTTAGCCAGTCCCTAGTTGTTGTTGAACATGATGTGATTGATGGATACAGTATCTTAGCCAGTCCCTAGTTGTTGTTGGACATGATGTGATTGATGGATACAGTATCTTAGCCAGTCCCTAGTTGTTGTTGACATGATGTGATTGATGGATACAGTATCTTAGCCAGTCCCTAGTTGTTGTTGGACATGATGTGATTGATGGATACAGTATCTTAGCCAGTCCCTAGTTGTTGTTGACATGATGTGATTGATGGATACAGTATCTTAGCCAGTCCCTAGTTGTTGTTGGACATGATGTGATTGATGGATACAGTATCTTAGCCAGTCCCTAGTTGTTGTTGGACATGATGTGATTGATGGATACAGTATCTTAGCCAGTCCCTAGTTGTTGTTGAACATGATGTGATTGATGGATACAGTATCTTAGCCAGTCCCTAGTTGTTGTTGACATGATGTGATTGATGGATACAGTATCTTAGCCAGTCCCTATTGTTGTTGATGATGTGATTGATGGATACAGTATCTTAGCCAGTCCCTAGTTGTTGTTGAACATGATGTGATTGATGGATACAGTATCTTAGCCAGTCCCTAGTTGTTGTGTACATGATGTGATTGATGGATACAGTATCTTAGCCAGTCCCTAGTTGTTGTTGAACATGATGTGATTGATGGATACAGTATCTTAGCCAGTCCCTAATTGTTGTTGACATGATGTGATTGATGGATACAGTATCTTAGCCAGTCCCTAGTTGTTGTTGAACATGATGTGATTGATGGATACAGTATCTTAGCCATGTCCCTAGTTGTTGATTGAACATGATGTGATTGATGGATACAGTATCTTAGCCAGTCCCTAATTGTTGTTGACATGATGTGATTGATGGATACAGTATCTTAGCCAGTCCCTAGTTGTTGTTGGACATGATGTGATTGATGGATACAGTATCTTAGCCAGTCCCTAGTTGTTGTTGACATGATGTGATTGATGGATACAGTATCTTAGCCAGTCCCTAATTGTTGTTGAACATGATGTGATTGATGGATACAGTATCTTAGCCAGTCCCTAGTTGTTGTTGAACATGATGTGATTGATGGATACAGTATCTTAGCCAGTCCCTAGTTGTTGTTGAACATGATGTGATTGATGGATACAGTATCTTAGCCAGTCCCTAGTTGTTGTTGACATGATGTGATTGATGGATACAGTATCTTAGCCAGTCCCTAGTTGTTGCTGAACATGATGTGATTGATGGATACAGTATCTTAGCCAGTCCCTAGTTGTTGTTGGACATGATGTGATTGATGGATACAGTATCTTAGCCAGTCCCTAGTTGTTGTTGGACATGATGTGATTGATGGATACAGTATCTTAGCCAGTCCCCAGATAGGTCTGAATTGTCTGCTTGTCACTATTGTTTGACACAGTCCACTGGTCTTACGTTGCCTCTTGGACAGAGTGGAGTCTTACTAGATGCGGGTGTCCGGCACTGTAACCCTTTTGACTCCTGCACCCTGTCCACCAGCATCCTGCATTGTCAACCATGCTAGCAAAGCAAAAACTCAACCCTTTGACTCCTGCACCCTGTCCACCAGCATCCTGCATTGTCAACCATGCTAGCAAAGCAAAAACTTACTGGTGGATAGGGTGAGGAAGTCAAAGGGTTAAGTTTTGTAAAAAAAATGTATACATGTGGTATTGAACCTGTGTGGAAGGATGGAGTATGTTATGGAAGTGAATTACAGTGTGTCAGAGCCTACACACTGGATTACTTACAACGAAAAAGCTGTCAGTGATATTCGGATCAGGTGAGACTATAAAAGATCAAGTCTTGTATTTTTCAGATGTGTTTGTTTCATGTCTGTGCTGTTTGTTATTGATTTTTGGTAACTTTTTGTACACTTGGGTCAGAATTGTGTAATTTGGAGTGACAGAGGGGCCCTTTTGATGGACTCCATAGAGTTACTTAAGCAGAAACTGTGATTTGAAATCCAAAACAAGTGTGACTGGCCGCGTTTAAGCAAACAGGAACCAGAAAAAACACGAAGAAAGAATGAAAACGTGTACTTAATACAACAAGCCAGTTGGCTGTAAATTTGCGCCTATCTTGTCTGGTTGTATTAAATACACATTCTTTTTTCTTTTTTTGTGTTTTTTCTGGTTCCAGAAACTGTGTTTGTTAGATGGACTTAAATGCAACATTGTTAAACAGTGTCTTAACCTTCAGAACTGCATGGTGAACAGTTTTGCTCAGATACTAAATTCCTGTGTGTACATCATTTCACCCTAAAGCAATGAACTGTTCAGTGCACAGGGCTGGCTGTGGTTTGGTGTCATGACAAAATTCAGTCGGCAGTGCAGTAACCTTGCGGTCTGTGGGAAACAAATACTGCTTTGCTTACTATGATCTGTTTTACTTAGTTCCACTGCTTTCCCTTTGTGTATCAAGCCTGTCTTACTTTGATCTGTTCTACTTAGTGCCACTGTTTTCCCTTTGTGTATCAAGCCTGTCTTACTTTGATCAGTTTTACTTAGTGCCATTGCTTTCCCTTTGTGTATCAAGCCTGTCTTACTTGATCTGTTTTACTTAGTGCCACTGTTTTCCCTTTGTGTATCAAGCCTGTCTTACTTTGATCAGTTTTACCTTTTTGTGTATCAAGCCTTCTTACTTGATCGTTTACTTTCAGTTTTCCCTTTGTGTATCAAGCCTGTCTTACTGTGATCTGTTCTTACTTAGTGCCACTGTTTTCCCTTTGTGTATCAAGCCTGTCTTACTTTGATCTGTTTTACTTAGTGCCATTGCTTTCCCTTTGTGTATCAAGCCTGTCTTACTGTGATCAGTTTTACTTAGTGCCACTGTTTTCCCTTTGTGTATCAAGCCTGTCTTACTTTGATCTGTTCTACTTAGTGCCACTGTTTTCCCTTTGTGTATCAAGCCTGTCTTACTGTGATCTGTTCTACTTAGTGCCACTGTTTTCCCTTTGTGTATCAAGCCTGTCTTACTTTGATCTGTTCTACTTAGTGCCATTGCTTTCCCTTTGTGTATCAAGCCTGTCTTACTTTGATCTGTTCTACTTAGTGCCACTGTTTTCCCTTTGTGTATCAAGCCTGTCTTACTTGATCTGTTCTACTTAGTGCCATTGCTTTCCCTTTGTGTATCAAGCCTGTCTTACTGTGATCTTTTTCTACTTAGTGCCACTGTTTTCCCTTTGTGTATCAAGCCTGTCTTACTGTGATCTGTTCTACTTAGTGCCGCTGTTTTCCCTTTGTGTATCAAGCCTGTCTTACTGTGATCTATTTTACTTAGTGCCATTGCTTTCCCTTTGTGTATCAAGCCTGTCTTACTTTGATCTGTTTTACTTAGTGCCACAGTTTTCCCTTTGTGTAACAAGCCTGTCTTACTTTGATCTGTTTTACTTCCACTGTTTTCCCTTTGTGTATCAAGCCTGTCTTACTGTGATCAGTTTTACTTTGTGCCACTGTTTTCCCTTTGTGTATCAAGCCTGTCTTACTGTGATCAGTTTCACTTAGTGCCACTGCTTTCCCTTTGTGTATCAAGCCTCACAGTTAAACAGGTTTGGATTGTTTGTAAGTATTTACACATTGTTCTCAGAGGATACACAGATATGTTTATGATTATAGTCTGTTGTTCATAGTCAGTTGTTGATGTTATGATTATAGTCTGTTGTTCATAGTCAGTTGTTGATGTTATGATTATAGTCTGTTGTTCATAGTCATTTGTTGATGTTATGATTATAGTCTGTTGTTCATAGTCAGTTGTTGATGTTATGATTATAGTCTGTTGTTCATAGTCAGTTGTTGATATTATGGGCCTAGTAGAATAAGTTTTTGCTTCAGTACTGATGAAATTCAAAGCTTACTTAGAACCAATTTTCTTAAAGATTTGACAAGTATGATTAACGTGGGTCAAAGGTGAAAGAGATCTTATCATTGCATCACACTTTGAGTTTGTTTCCTGAAGCTGGTGGATAGGATGATGGAATCAAAAGGTTAAGTTTTTGCAGTTGTTGGATAGGGTGTGGGAGTCAGAGGGTTAACTGAAAACATAATCCTGTGTGGTGCTGATCAAAATATGCACAGATTCAACAGTCAGTAATCCTTGTAGGAAAAATGTATAAAAGCAAACTAGGAAAATAATTACCAAGCATCGTCTCTTTTACAAGATATTTTTCCACAAAATATCATATAGGAGAATATAACGCACTAGCGTGCGGAACCTATACACTTTTAGAAACAAATTTCAGTCAAAAAAAAAGAAAAAAGAAAAGTTTTAAGGCGCTGCGCTGCAACGATATGACCTCGAAGAAAAGAAGAGCAGCTTGAGTTTCAAATGGAAATTCTGCTGTGAGAAAAGAAATTGATATACAATACAATAACAATACAATACAATACAATACAATACAATACAATACAATAACAATAAAAAATATTTTTATTTATATAGCGCAAAATCTTGATAAAATCAAATCTAAGCGCTGAAACAGAACACACACGCACGCCACGCACGCACGCACGACACAACACACACACACACACACACCACACACACACACACACACACACACACACACACACACACACACACACACACATTGATTATATTTTAACAAAAGCAAGGAAAGCCTTAAATTTTCTAAAGATAATAAGCTGATTACCCTGGGGAATGGATACAAACATACTACTTCATCTGTCAACAGCACTTGTAAGATCTAAATTATCCTATGCGCAAGAAGTGTTCTTCAGTGCACCAAAATATTTACTAAAGAAGATTCAAAGCTTAGACTGCAAAAGTCTTAAAATTGCACTAGGTGTACCAGTCCATGCTTCTAGTCTGGAAACGTACAAAGTTGCTGGAATTTTGCCTCTGAACAACTATCGTGAGTTAGCGACAGCAAAGTTTGCCGTTAGAACTTCTTCACAAACGGACAATTTTGTGAGTAAGGAAATAAAAATCAGGTCAGATGTTGACTTTCCGAAACGAGCAAAGAACATTTCATCACAAATGACTGTTGCAACTTACGTATCTGACCTGGTCAAACAGTCTAACATAAATCTGGATGAAATTGCTGAAACACCATCCACAACGCCCATCCCTACATGGGAAATGCTAAAAGCTACTTTTGATATTGATTATACAGATGCTAAGAAATATGAAAACGTTAACATTTCGATATGCAGAGCAAGAACACGTCGATGAAAAATACGTACCCACCTCCATATTTTTACCGATGGATCAGTCTTAGAAAATAAATGTGCTGGAGCAGCATTTTATGTTCCAAAATATAAAATAATAAAGTCATTTTTCATTGGGGCAAATATATCTATCTTTACAGCGGAATTAGTCGCTATCTTACAAGCGTTGCATTATCTAGTAAACCTTACACATGTATTTTTCAAAGTAGTTCTCTTTGTTGATTCAAAATCTGTATTATATGCATTGCAGTCTTTTGATACAGACACAAGACCTGATATAATTACTGAGGCAAATCATCTTATACGTCGTTTAAGGATAAAAGGTACAGATCTCAGTTTATGCTGGGTGCCTTCTCACGTTGGTCTTCACGGCAACGAAGTAGTTGACAGAGCAGCTAAGCAAGGTGCACACAATTCTGATAATACTACAGAATTACGTATTAATACTTCCGTAAAAGAAGCTTGCAACTTGCTAGAATCAGCCTCATGGATTCGTTTTCATGAACATTTCCATGAAAAGTTTGTGTCACAACAAATGATAAAACTTTCATTTCAAAATGTATGTAAAAAATTGCAGTATTTTTCCATACATCATTTGAGAACGATTGTTGCTGTTCATTTTCGTATTCAACTAAACGCATTGAAAACAAATACTGTAAAAATGTCAATGTATTTGCGGCGAACAATTCACACTGTTTCACTGTCTATTTTACTGCAAAATGATACATTCTTTTTTACCAAAAATATTTACACAAGAAAATTATTCTGAAACTCATTTTAAAGAAGTAACTTCCGATCAATTTTTGTCAGTTAAAATTTCAGAATCGTTGGTTCACAGTCCTGTTAATGCATTACTTTAAGTTTATGAAGTTTGTACTTTAGAGTTAAATTTTCCATACACATTGTTGATGTTAAATGTTAGTGTTAAGTTCTTGTTCCATTTTTCTATTTTCCCACCTACTTATGTCTATAACTCTGTCTCCTCTATGCCCCAAAACCAACACGCCCATCTCTCATCTCACATACTTTTTTTTTTTTTTTTTCCGTCTAATATCACTCATATTGAAAAGACGTTAAATCAAAGAACGAACACACACACACACACACACACGCACGCACGCACGCACGCACGCACGAACGCACGCACACACGCACACACACGGCTATAAATGGGGAGAAAGAATAAAAGCAATGGAAAATTATAGAGAGCATATTATATACAATTATATATTACAATGTGTAAACTTATGTACTTATACATTGTTGACAGTGACTGTATGTTTGTGACTATGTACATGTGTGTGACTTGTCTGTTAAACTTATGTACTTATACATTGTTGACGGTGATGTATGTGACTATGTACATGTGTGTGACTTGTTTGTGTAAACTTATGTACTTATACAATTGTTGACAGTGACTGTATGTTGTGACTATGTACATGTGTGTGACTTGTCTGTGTAAACTTATGTACTTATACATTGTTGACAGTGACTGTATGTTTGTGACTATGTACATGTGTGTGACTTGTTTGTGTAAACTTATGTACTTATACATTGTTGACAGTGACTGTTGTATGTGACTATGTACATGTGTGTGACTTGTTTGTGTAAA
>JAPXFY010000024.1:66697649-66702649 GCA_030674185.1 Monoplex corrugatus | reverse complement strand
AAAACACATAGGGCCTACATCTTCACAACTAATGGATTCGTGGAAGACAAAACACGTATGGGCCTACATCTTCACAACTAATGGATTGGTGGAAGACAAAACACGTAGGCCTACATCTTCACAACTAATGATTGGTGGAAGACAAACACGTAGGGCCTACAACTTCACAACTAATGGATTGGTGGAAGACCAAACACGTAGGGCCTACATCTTCACAACTAATGGATTGGTGGAAAGACAAAACACGTAGGGCCTACATCTTCACACTAATGGATTGGTGGAAGACAAAACACGTAGGGCCTACAATCTTCACAACTAATGGATTGGTGGAAGACAAACAGTTGGGCTACATCTCACAACTATGCATTGGTGGAAGACCAATCACATGGCCTACATCTTCCAACTAATGGATTGGTGGAAGACAAAACACGTAGGGCTACATCTTCACAACTATGTTGGTGGAAGACAAAACACATAGGCCTACATTCTCACAACTAAAGGATTGGTGGACAGACAAACACGTGGACTACATTTCACAACTAAAGGATTGGTGGAAGACAAACTCGTAGGACCTACATCTTCAAACTAAAGGATTGGTGGAAGACAAACACATAGGGCCTACATCTTCACAACTAAGGATTGGTGGAAGACAAAACACTAGGACCTACATCTTCACAACTAAGGATTGGTGGAAGACAAAACACGTAGGGCCTACATCTTCACAACTAAGGAATCATAACTGCCATTTCCCTTGCTATTGTACACGGTCCACTGGCCAGTACACATGAATCTCTTCACGGTAATAATGCAAAGTCCAAACCTATGGTCCAGCCACAACTCTCGGCCTCCTGAAGCCTCCATCACCAGGAACTGTTCTCTCCAGCACAGGTGGTAGCGGGGTCCATGTGGAATGTGCCGGCATTTGCCCACTATTGCGCTCGGAACAAGCGACATTGCTACGTCAGTATGTTGCCATCTGGGAGTCCTTGGTCCTTAAAATTAAAGTAAACAGAGAATCCAGTACATACAAGAAGTAAGCCTACTGACGCCTATAGAAACCTAGCTTTTCTTTTGTCTTATTGTATTTGTCACTTAAAACTGCAATTCCAAAGTGCTAAATGGTGAACATTCGAAAAGCGAGTACCCATCAAGATGGCTGTCACTGTCTCAGAACCAGACGTCATCGCTCTATCCTGAAGGTGGGGTCGTTGCTGTCCCATTTCTCTGTGCGAAGATGGGACTTTGCTGTATGACTCAACAACTGGGACATTGCTATATGTCTCAACAATGGGACATTGCTATATGTCTCAACAACTGGGACATTGCTGTATGTCTCAACAACTGGGACATTGCTATATGTCTCAACAACTGGGACATTGCTTATGTCTCAACAATTGGGACATTGCTGTATGTCTCAACAATTGGGACATTGCTGTATGTCTGTATGTCTCAACAACTGGGACATTGCTGTATGTCTCAACAACTGGGACATTGCTGTATGTCTCAACAATTGGGACATTGCTGTTGTCTCAACAATTGGGACATTGCTATATGTCTCAACAACTTTCCTGATGTCCCCCTCGTGAAGGCGGCCAGGAGGCTGGAAGCATGTGGCTAACATGGATCTAAGCCTTGAAGACAAGTTTTATTATCGTTTTTAATAACAAGGTCTGGCATATCTCGTGCTGTCACTGAGAGTGATGGCTAGATGACTGCACTTACTGAAACGGGAAAGAAGAACCAAGGAGTCCTCTGTGGAAGTTCTACAGACACAAGTGAACAGAAAAGCCAGATAAACAAACGTTTGGGTGGAAGTGCAGTTTCAGTGTCCCTTGCTCCCTTGGGTTTCACCAAGGATACTATGCCTCACTGTAGCTGGCCTTGACCCTAACCCTAACCCTAACCCTTGGGTTTCACCAAGGATACTATGTCTCACTGTAGCTGGCCTTGACCCTAACCCTAACCCTTGGGTTTCACCAAGGATACTATGCCTCACTGTAGCTGGCCTTGACCCTAACCCTAACCCTAACCCTTGGGTTTCACCAAGGATACTATGTCTCACTGTAGCTGGCCTTGACCCTAACCTAACCCTAACCCTTGGGTTTCACCAAGGATACTATGCCTCACTGTAGCTGGTCTTGACCCTAACCTAACCCTTGGGTTTCACCAAGGATACTATACCTCACTGTAACTGGCCTTGACCCTAACCCTAACCCTTGGATTTCACCAAGGGTACTATGTCTCACTGTAACTGGTCTTGACCCTAACCTAGCCCTAACCCTTGGGTTTCACCAAGGATACTATGTCTCACTGTAACTGGTCTTCACCCTAACCCTAACCCTAACCCTTGGGTTTCACCAAGGATACTATGCCTCACTGTAACTGGTCTTAACCCTAACCTAGCCCTAACCCTAACCCTTGGGTTTCACCAAAGATACTATGCCTAACTGTAGCTGGTCTTAACCCTAACCTAGCCCTAACCCTTGTGTTTCACCAAAGATACTATGCCTCACTGTGCTGTCTGGTTGTCCAAGTCACATGAAGCATGTGGAGGATGTACTGTGTTGTGTGGTTGTCCTAGTCACATGAAGCATGTGGAGGATGTACTGTGCTGTCTGGTTGTCCAAGTCACATGAAGCATGTGGAGGATGTACTGTGTTGTGTGGTTGTCCTAGTCACATGAATCATGTGGAGGATGTACTGTGTTGTGTGGTTGTCCTAGTCACATGAAGCATGTGGAGGATGTACTATGTTGTGTGGTTGTCCTAGTCACATGAAGCATGTGGAGGATGTACTGTGTTGTGTGGTTGTCCTAGTCACATGAAGCATGTGGAGGATGTACTGTGTTGTGTGGTTGTCCAAGTCACATGAAGCATGTGGTGGATGTACTGTGTTGTGTGGTTGTCCTAGTCACATGAAGCATGTGGAGGATGTACTGTGTTGTGTGGTTGTCCTAGTCACATGAAGCATGTGGAGGATGTACTGTGCTGTGTGGTTGTCCTAGTCACATGAAGCATGTGGAGGATGTACTGTGCTGTGTGGTTGTCCTAGTCACATGAAGCATGTGGAGGATGTACTGTGCTGTGTGGTTGTCCTAGCCACATGAAGCATGTGGAGGATGTACTGTGCTGTGTGGTTGTCCAAGTCACATGAAGCATGTGGAGGATGTACTGTGCTGTGTGGTTGTCCTAGCCACATGAAGCATGTGGAGGATGTACTGTGCTGTGTGGTTGTCCAAGTCACATGAAGCATGTGGAGGATGTACTGTGCTGTGTGGTTGTCCAAGTCACATGAAGCATGTGGAGGATGTACTGTATACTGTCTGGTTGTCCAAGTCACATGAAGTGCAGGAGGGAACCAGGTTCAGTCATTTGCCTTGTGGTTGCTAAATGTGTTGTGTTCAGAGCCAAGTCTCAAGAGACTGACCTGTTCTTCTCATTTAAAATGAACGATCCAGAACGGTCACGGTAAATGCCTAAAGCCTGTGCATAAACTATATACTACTTTCTATTTGTGTACCACTTTTTCTTTCAAGTAGCACAAGGCTATAACGCAGTGAAATGCATCAGCAACACCCTGGCACGTCCATTGAATGCTCTCACCATGGTTTTATAAAGACGAGTCAAGTAGTGTCAGTTTAAACATGATGTCTTGAAAGGGACACTATTTCACTCTGGCGCTAGCTACAAACACTGACCAATCTCCAGGTAAAAGTGCACAGGGTACAGTGACAGTGATCTGCCAGTTACACACACAGGTTGGATCAGTTTTTACTGTAACCTTGATATTGGTGGAGAGAGATTTTAGGGATCTCACTTGTTTGGGGTCATCGTAATGAGGACAGTGCCATTTCCTCTGATTTGTTGTTTTACTGTCCATGAATTTGAAAAAGGGTCAGGTACCCATTGGGAGCTGGGTGAATGGAGGCAATATGTGCAAATCCCCCCTCCCTCTACACCTCCCGAGTCAGAAACAAATCCTTGCAACCAGACTTTGAAGGCTAAATGTCTACAGTCCTTCATCTGTTCTTTTATCCGTCCTCCAGCCCACCATCTGGTGTGTCACTGGAAGACAGTGGTGATGGTCAGCTGGAGAACCTGAAGAAGAAAATTCTGTGTGATATTAATCTAAAGTCTCCTTCACATCGCCAGTCCTGTCTAACGCTTTGAATCCAGTTATCTTTTGTTCTCCTTAACATCGCCAGTCCTGTGTAACGCTTTGTAATCAGTTATCTTTTGTTCTCCTTAACATGGCCAGTCCTGTGTAACGCTTTGTAATCAGTTATCTTTTGTTCTCCTTAACATCGCCAGTCCTGTGTAACGCTTTGTAATCAGTTATCTTTTGTTCTCCTTAACATCGCCAGTCCTGTCTAACGCTTTGAATCCAGTTATCTTTTGTTCTCCTTAACATCGCCAGTCCTGTCTAACGATTTGAATCCAGTTATCTTTTGTTCTCCTTAACATCGCCAGTCCTGTCTAACGATTTGAATCCAGTTATCTTTTGTTCTCCTTAACATGGCCAGTCCTGTCTAACGATTTGAAATCAGTTATCTTTTGTTCTCCTTGACACTTAAGGGATTTAGACATGAACAGGTTTGTGCAATGTTGACATGAAAAATGAGAGAAATCTGTGCCCTGTGCCCAGCAGGCAGGTGATATACAGACAGGATCAAACCACAGACTTTAGGATTGGAAGTCTGATATCTTATCAAATTCACTACCACCGTGCCTTTCAGGTAGTTGTATGAACAATGTCTGTATGCTACCAGCCCAGTGGATACACAGTCCAGTCTGTAAACTTTGGATTAGTAAAAAAGCTAAGTATTGTAATTTGTAATTGCATTTGTATTCCATGTCATCACAGGCAGGAGTCGATCTACACGCCCATGGAGGTGGACGTGAGAGACCCACAAGGAGAAACAATCCGATGCCTAACTTACCAGCTCAATGCAGTGGGCTGGGAGGATCTGAACCCACCCTCTCCCCACTACAAGGACGTGA
>JAPXFY010000024.1:66682744-66697549 GCA_030674185.1 Monoplex corrugatus | reverse complement strand
AGCAAGCCCATTTTCGTTTCTGTGGGTTTGCCCCTCCTTTTCCTGGGTTCTCTCCTTTCTTTTTACACTTTTGTCACGTGACACTGATACCCAGGGACATGTCAACCTGTCACAGGACATTTGATAGCATGACATGTCATACCGGTCCGGGACACTGATAGCTTTGACATGTTAAAAAACCTGTCACTTTAAAACCCGGGCCAGGACCCCCGGTTTGAAAAACATATCATACCTGTCACGGGACTTTGGGAAAAGCATAAATGTTATCCCTGTAAATTTGGACCTGTTTAGATAAACTTCAAAAGGGGGCACAGGAAATGTTTAGCATAACTTTTTCCGGTCAATGACATGATAGCATAACATATCATACCTGTCACATGACACTGATAGCATAACATATCATGCCTGTCACATGACACTGATAGCATAACATGTCATACCTGTCACATGACACTGATAGCATAACGTGTTATACCTGTCACATGACACTGATAGCATAACATATCATATCTGTCACTCTTGTTTTGGGTGATTTGTCTGTGACCGTGCGTTCGCGCTTGACAAAGGCTAGTTGGCCGAAAATTTGCGCTTGTTTTGTTTTGTCGTGTTGGAGACGCGCTTACATTGGTTTTCTTGTTCTTCTGGTTTGTGTTTGCTTGGGCGCTGGCGGTCACTCTTGTTTTGGATCTTGTAATATACCCCAAGACTGCGTTTTATCTGTATAAGTGTCTTGTACTAAGTCTTTTATTTACTACATTTTAAAATTGTTTTAGCCTTTTTTTATCCTCTTGCTTTTATCTCAGATTCTTACAGAATGTCACATTTTCCAACCTACTTACATTCCCGTCTTCTGTCTGGTTTCCGATCTCTTCCTCCTCCGCTTTTTTCACTCGCTGTATCCTATTCTAAAATCTGTTTCACCAAAACAAAAACAAACAGTCATTTATACTTTCTGCGTTGTTGCTTACGCAGAAACTTCATCCCGAAAGGGTTTCAACTCAAACACACTCCTTCCGACAGTGAAAATAAAAAAACTTTTGCAGGCCACTAAAAATATCCTTCTTAAAGCAAGCAAACAGATCATGAAAACCCACATAGTACACTTAGAACGCAAACTGTCCATCGCCGACAAATCTCAGAAATACTTCAGTTCTGTAATCAGCAGAACACTAAACCCAACTCTCAGTCTCTTCATTAAAACCACCGTCATCAATTTCAATGCGTCACTACAAAAACACATGCAAACCATAAAAGACAAAAAATTGACCAACTTGAACAAGACTGCAAACCCGTCTGCACCGTTCTTGACACCTATCAGCAACCCAGCCCCCTCTCCACCTTCCTCTAGCTCTGCACGTCACCCCCTTGTACATTGCATTCCTTCAAACTTACCACTCTCTGAGGCGGAAGTGTCAGCCCTTTCAAAGGGCCTCAAATTTGTCCCTTTAAAACCATCCGCCAGTAAATACCAAACTATCAATAGCTGCCAACGATTTTTTAGATCCCTACGTTGGATGGCAGCACTGGGACATCCTCCCAAACAAAAATTGAATCCTGATGCTGACTTATTCACAAAACTTTTCCATAAGCCTTCTCATCGGGAACCTCCCCGCAACACCTTTCCCGAAGTTGAACATTACATCAACAAATGCCACCAAGAAATAGACTGTCTCAACATGTGACCCAAGAAACATTCCAACATCTCCAAAGAAGAAAGGGACGCACTACACTCCCTCAAAAACAGAGACGACATTGTCATCAAACCAGCAGACAAGGGGGGTGCAATTGTAGTCTGGGACAGACATCTGTATATCAAGGAAGCCCAGAAACAACTCCACCATCACGCCTTCTACAAAAAGTTGGACCAACCTGCCCACATGACCAATCATGCCAAGATATCCAAACTTATCAACAATCTCATAACCTCTAAGCAACTGCCCCCCACTGCCAGACTACTCATCAAACAACTTCGAGTCCAATCACTTTTTTATTTACTTCCCAAAATACATAAAGCCAACAATCCTGGCCGTCCTATCGTGTCAGCTTGCAACTGCCCCACTGAAAACATTTCTCAGTTTCTTGACCACATTTTGCAACCTATAGTCCAGGCTTTGCCTACCTTCATCAAAGACACTAACCATACATTGGATCTGATTCAAATATTAAATGAAGACCACACCTTCAAACCCCAATACCTGTTCACTTTGGATGTGACCTCTCTGTACACCAGCATACCCCACTCCGACGGGTTAAAAGCTCTCCAACATTTTCTGGACAAACGACGTGACCAAACATTGTCCACTTCAACCCTTGTCCGACTTGCCGAACTGGTTCTCACCATGAACACATTTTCGTTCGGAGATGAGACGTTCTGGCAAGTTAGCGGAGTCGCCATGGGTACTAAGATGGGCCCCAGCTATGCCTGCTTATTCATGGGATATTTGGAGGAACATATCCTACAACAATACAAGAAACCCAAACCTGGTAGAAAGAAACTCTAGGGAGAGCTAGACAACAGAAGGTCTTCAGAGAAGTAACCCCCTTTAGACAAGTGTTTCGGCCCTGAATTCCTTACACTCTCGGGGGGCCGGGCCACATCCAGGTCATGACTCCTGGATGCCCTTCTGCTGTTGTCTATTTTTTTTTCTTTTTTTTTTTTTTTCCCACGCCGGGGATCGAACCTGGGCTTCAGAACTGCGGTACGCGGTTTTACCAATGTGCTAACGGGGCACACATCATCTGTAGGGAATTTAATCCTTATGAAGTTCACTTTTTTCGTTCCTCCTTGCCCAGATCCAGCTTGAGCTCCTTTCTGCTGCCTCTGCCATCGCTTTAAGGGCTCTAGTCCTCTTCTTCCCAGAAATGGCGAGTTGTTTCATGAGATCATAAGCGGAGGTGCCCACAAACCCTCTTGCCCCGACCTCTATGGCGAAGATTTTGACCCGCAGACCTGCTTTCTTCAGGGTGCTGGCAAGACCGGCGTATTTTTCGGTCTTGTAGATATGTGCTTCTTCCATTCTGCTTTCGTATGGCACAGTGAGTTCTATCAGAATCACTTGTTTCGAGGAGTCAGAGTGGAGAGCGATGTCTGGTCTCATGCCTGTCTTGCTGATGACATCTGGGTAATTTCTCCACTCTGGGAGGTCTGCTGTACACTCCCAGTCGACTGCTCCATCCAGAAGACCCTTTGGCAATGTGCTGGTTGTCATAGCCCTTTCGGGCCAGACCTGTTTCCCTCCTGCTTTGTAGAACGTTGTCATAGCAATTGGTGCGTTTGGGGTCATGGTTTTTTCGCTAACCACATCTGTGATCACTTTCAGAACTTGGTTGTGCCTCCATGTATACCTTCCTTGGGCTAGCGCTACTTTGCAAGAGCTTAGGACATGTTCCACTGTTTGTTTCTTCTGACAGAGCGGACATGCTGGGTCGTCTGCTTTCCCCCATTTCACTAAGTTTGCATTCGAGGGGAGCAGGTCATATACAGATCTGAGGAGGAAGCTTATCCTTAGAGGAGCCATGTGCCACATATCGTTCCAGCTGAGACTTCTTTGGAGTGCACTGTCCCATGTTGTCCATTGCCCCTGTTGACCTTGCTGGACTGCCTTCTGCACTCTTTTGACATCTTCTTCTTCCTTCAACTCCTGTATGATCATGTCTCTTTTTTCCTTCCCTTTGGCTTTGGACCACCACTGCATTTTTGTTGCTCCCAGTCCCTGTCTGTTGGTTTGCGTGTGTCCAATTATTTCTTTGATGCTGAGGTTTCTCTTGGCATTGTTTACAGCCTCTTGGACTTTCCACTTTCTGCCAGTTCTCAGCTTTGGATGAACTGATCTCACGATATTGTCTTCCGATTCCTCCAACATGCTCAACAGTCTTGCTTTTCCAACTTTGTATTCCTCCACTATGGATTTCAGAGGTAGCTTCAGCATTGCTTGACGACAGTAGAATGCAACATCCTAACCATACATTGGATTATACAAAAGATACATAGACGATTGCATTGGCATGACATCCCTCGATCATGACCAACTTTTACAATTCATCCACTACGTTCAAACGTTTCACCCATCCATCAAGTTCACATATGAAATTTCAAACACATCCATAAGCTTCCTGGATATCGAAGTTTCCCTTCAATCTGAACAACTAGTCACTACAGTCCACTACAAACGTACAGACTCACATTCCTAGCTGGACTACCAATCATCTCACACTTCCAACACCAGAAACAGCATTCCCTACTCGCAGTTCTTGAGACTACGACGCCTCTGCTCAGACGAAGACAATTTTCAGGACAAAGCAGTTGAAATGACTAGATTTTTCCTGCGCAGACATTACCCACCCGAGGTCATCAATGAAGCCCGGAAAAAAGTCAGCTCTGTCTCTCGGCCAAATGCCCTCCATTCAAAGCCCAAAGCTGTCACAGAGGATCGGCCAGTCCTCAGTCTAGTTTACCACCCGTCCGTGCACCTCATAAAAAGGATCATCTTGTCCAACTGGAACATTTTGCGATCCAGTCCCACTACAGGTGAAACCTTTGACAAGCGCCCTTTGCTCGTCTACAAGAGAGACACCAATCTCCGCGACTTGCTGGTGCATTCGAATCTCAGCAAACCAGTCAGCCAACCTCCAGGAACCTCTCCATGCAACAAACCTAAATGCAAGACTTGTCCTTTCTTGTGCTCAGCCACCACAGTCAAAGGCCCCAAATCTCATATGAGAATTACAAAACATTTCAACTGTCAAACTTATAACATTGTCTACTTGATCAGCTGCTCTAAATGTTCCCAATTGTATATTGGTGAAACTGGACGCACTCTTGACACACGTTTCAAAGAACACTTGGCTGATATCCGCCACCAAAGGGATAAAACTATCCCCAATCACTTCAACCAATCAGACCACTCAATCAATGACATCCGAGTGAAAGGTCTGTGGCTTCTACACAATAACAGCACCATAGACAGGAAAGACAGAGAATCCCACTCATAAATAAACTTGGAACACGCAAACCACATGGTCTTAACGACAAACCATGAGTAACAAAATTCAGACATGCCGTTTCATGTCTCTTCCTGTTCCCACGCCTACCAGATTCTTGGCACCGGGCACAATCTACTCCCTTATCTCTTGGCTCTTGCCCTGTGCCTTCTTCAGAACAGGGCTATACCGATATAGCATGGCCACTTCTCAAAATTGCAGAACTTATCTCACTTCCCTTTTGACATCACAGTTGCCTCCCCTCTCCCCTTTTCTTACTACTGCTCATGATGACATGGGCATTCCATCTCTTACCCACTGGACGAGGCGGCAGGGAAGTTTTTAGTCCCGTTTTTATTATCCATTGTTTGGTGTCTGTGATTTGTCTGTGACCGTGCGTTCGCGCTTGACAAAGGCTAGTTGGCCGAAAATTTGCGCTTGTTTTGTTTTGTCTTGTTGGAGACGCGCTTACATTGATTTTCTTGTTCTTCTGGTTTGTGTTTGCTTGGGCGCGGGCAGTCACTCTTGTTTTGGATCATGTTATACTTGTTATTATTTGATCCTGTTCACTTCAGCAGTACGTATCAGCAACATGTCACTGAGAACATATATGTATATTATGCCTGTTATTATTCAAGTCTTATCTCACAGTACACGTTCTTCTTGTTACCTGATCCAACTTTGAGCCCTCCTGCCCCCTTCCCACTTCCCCTACCCATTCCCTCCCAAATCCTTGTGTCACGCGAGCGCCGTTTTTTTATTGCCACCCTCTTCTCTTTCCCCCTCTTCCACACCCTTCCCCACTGTCCCCGTTGTCGACTTCAGTGTTCAGTTAGTGACTGCTTTCTTTACTCAGGCATTCCAGACTTTCCAGATGAAACAATTAATTTTTTAATTTTTAGTGGTGTCAACGTCTCTCTCTCTCTCTCTCTCTCTCTCTCTCTCTCTCTCTCTCTCTCTCTCTCTCTCACACACACACACACACACACACTTTCTCTCTCTCTGTGTGACTCTGTCTCTCTGCCTCTCTGTCTCTCTGTGTCTCTGTCTCTCTGTCTCTGTCTCTCTGTCTCTCTCTGTCTCTGTCTCTCTTTTAGTCTGTCATGTAACGCCTTTTGCTGGATTAATCAACTATTACAGCATGATTCTGTTTCGTTTTGTTTCAGATAATATACAGCTGCACTGCACTGCATCGCTTCGTATCGTATCGTATCGTATCGTATCGTATCGTATCGTATCGTATCGTATCGTATCGTATCGCATTGCATTGTATTGTATCGTATCGTATCGTATCGTATCGCATTGTATTGTATTGTATTGTATCGTATTGTATTGTATTGTACTGTATTGTATTGTACTGTACTGTATTGTACTGTATTATATTGTATTGTACTGTGTTGTACTGTATTGTATTGTATTGTACTGTATTGTACTGTATTATATTGCAATCAGCTGTCAGGGGAATGTAAGTGAACGTCTACTGCAGACACGGGTACCGTGCTGTTAAGGACGACAGTCCACAGCTGACAGACACGGGTACCGTGCTGTTAAGTACAGTCCACAGCTGACAGACACGGGTACCGTGCTGTTAAGGACAGTCCACAGCTGACAGACACGGGTACCGTGCTGTTAAGGACAGTCCACAGCTGACAGACACGGGTACCGTGCTGTTAAGGACAGTCCATAGCTGACAGACACGGGTACCGTGCTGTTAAGGACAGTCCACAGCTGACACACACGGGTACCGTGCTGTTAAGGACAGTCCACAGCTGACAGACACGGGTACCGTGCTGTTAAGGACAGTCCACAGCTGACAGACACGGGTACCGTGTTGTTAAGGACAGTCCACAGCTGACACACACGGGTACCGTGCTGTTAAGGACAGTCCACAGCTGACAGACACGGGTACCGTGCTGTTAAGGACAGTCCACAGCTGACAGACACGGGTACCGTGCTGTTAAGGACAGTCCACAGCTGACAGACACGGGTACCGTGCTGTTAAGGACAGTCCACAGCTGACAGACACGGGTACCGTGCTGTTAAGGACAGTCCACAGCTGACACCACACGGGTACCGTGCTGTTAAGGACGACAGTCCACAGCTGACAGACACGGTACCGTGTTGTTAAGGACAGTCCACAGCTGACAGACACGGGTACCGTGTTGTTAAGAACAGTCCACAGCTGACAGACACGGGTACCGTGCTGTTAAGGACGACAGTCCACAGCTGACACCACACGGGTACCGTGCTGTTAAGGACAGTCCACAGCTGACAGACACGGGTACCGTGTTGTTAAGGACAGTTAAGGACAGTCACAGCTGACAGACACGGGTACCGTGTTGTTAAGGACAGTCCACAGCTGACAGACACGGGTACCGTGCTGTTAAGGACAGTTAAGGACAGTCACAGCTGACAGACACGGGTACCGTGTTGTTAAGGACAGTCCACAGCTGACACACACGGGTACCGTGCTGTTAAGGACAGTCCACAGCTGACACACACGGGTACCGTGCTGTTAAGGACAGTCCACAGCTGACACACACGGGTACCGTGCTGTTAAGGACAGTCCACAGCTGACAGACACGGGTACCGTGCTGTTAAGGACAGTCACAGCTGATACACACTAGCAGCTTGCTGTTTCCTCTGTGAGTTACGCCATCCCTTGATGTGACAATGGACACAGCCAGCTGTTACAACGTTGGTATGTTGATATGCTTGTTGTTATGTTTCCTGGCTGTGGGCTGTGCCTACATCCTCAATCTTCTCACGCTCAAATCGACGGATTTCATTTATATGTATATGTGTATGCGTATATATGTATATGTATATGCATAATATATATGTATATGTGTATGTGTATGTATATGTATATGTGTATTATATGTATATGTGTATGTGTATTTATATGTGTATCTATAACGTATATGTATATGTGCATGTATATGTATATGTGTATGTATAATGTATATGACCAAGGCCAGGAATTAAACCATAGTGCCGAGGACATCCACGCTGACGGTTCTGATGCGGATTTTGCACAAGCTCTTAACGCCAAACGTGGAAAACTCAATTTGCCGCCTGCCGGTGCAAAAGAACAATGGGAGAAATTAGATGAGGAACTTGTCCTTAAGCTGAATGCGCTAATAGGGAACAGTACGCTGGAACACAAACTTGACACATACGGAGACATCATATACTCTATCTGCAGGGACACTTATGGAGTGAAGCAGCCAAAGACAAAAACGCCTCCCCAGAAATCCAGAAGACAGCAACAGATGGAGAGCATCCGGAGGGAGAAAAGGAAGCTTAAAAAGCGAATGAAAACTGCCTCAGAATTCGAGAAGCAAGGGCTCCTGGAACTCTGGAAAGATCTGAAGGCCAAACACAATGCTCTCAGCAAAGTGGAATCAGCAAGGCGAAGAAAGAGCAAAAAGAAGAAGACTCAAGATCGTTTCTTCAAAGATCCCTTTGACTTTGCAAGAAAGCTGTTTGAACAACCCAAATCAGGGACTCTCACAGTGGGCAAGGAAACCCTAGAGCAGCATCTCAGGGAAACATATTCCGATTCTCAGCGCGAGGCACCACTTGAAATCCAAAATCTGGTTTGGCCTGCAGCGCCAGAAGGAAAATTCAATAACAAACCACCAACACTGGATGAAGTGAAGAACGTAGTAAAGAAAGCCAGAGCCAAGTCAGCACCTGGACCAAACGGAATACCATACCTGCTCTACAAGAAATGCCCAAAAGTGCTCGAGTGGCTCCACAAGATGATTCGATCAGCATGGAGGAACCAGAAGATCAGCGACCAATGGATGAGAGCTGAAGGAGTGTACATTCCGAAGGAGCAGAACTCCAGCAGCATCAATCAGTTCAGGCCAATATCACTTCTGAACGTCGAGGGGAAAATCTTCTTCTCTGTTATGGCAGCAAGATTGACAAAATACCTGACTGAAAACAAGTATCTGGATATGTCAGTCCAAAAGGGAGGCATACCAGGAATGCCTGGATGCTTGGAACATGCCACGTTGATTTGGGATGCCATCCAAAAAGCAAGAACAGAGAAGAGAGACATTGACGTAGTTTGGCTTGATCTGGCGAATGCATATGGATCAGTTCCACACGATATGATCCAGCTGGCTCTTGAAATGTATCACATCCCAGAAAACATCCGAACAATGCTGAGGAAGTATTTCCAAGGGTTCTCAATGCGGTTCTCTACCAAAGAATACACCACGGACTGGATAGACCTAGAGGTGGGCATTGCAATGGGCTGTGCAATCTCTCCCATACTGTTCGTGTTGGCAATGGAAGTCATCTTGAAAGCTGCAATGAAGAGTTCAGGTCCAGTGAATCTGGGAGATGGATACCAGATGCCTCCTCTGAAAGCTTTCATGGATGACACAACAGTCTTGTCCACGGATGAGGAAGAGACACACCAAATCTTAAAGCAGCTGGATGAGCTGGTGGCCTCTTCAAGAATGAGGTTCAAACCTAAGAAATCCCGAAGTCTCTCGCTGCGAAAAGGAAAAGTGGCAGATTCAGTCAAATTCATGGTAGCCAACCAAGCCATCCCCACTGTCACAGAAGAGCCAGTAAAAAGTCTCGGAAGATGGTATGATGACTCCCTGAAAGACACACAAAGGGGATGTGAAACCAAGCAAACAGCAGAAGAAGGCCTGAAGAAAATAGATAACTGCGGACTGCCAGGCAAATACAAAGTCTGGTGTCTACAGTTCATGCTGATACCAAAGCTGCTGTGGCCACTGCTAATCTATGACATTTGCACCAGCACAGTCGAAGCAATGGAAGCCAAAATCAACAAATACACAAGAAAATGGCTCGGTGTCCCACCTGGTCTCACTGATGTTGCATTCTACTGTCGTCAAGCAATGCTGAAGCTACCTCTGAAATCCATAGTGGAGGAATACAAAGTTGGAAAAGCAAGACTGTTGAGCATGCTGGAGGAATCGGAGGACAATATCGTGAGAGCAGTTCATCCAAAGCTGAGAACTGGCAGAAAGTGGAAAGTCCAAGAGGCTGTAAACAATGCCAAGAGAAACCTCAGCATCAAAGAAATAATTGGACACACGCAAACCAACAGACAGGGACTGGGAGCAACAAAAATGCAGTGGTGGTCCAAAGCCAAAGGGAAGGAAAAAAGAGACATGATCATACAGGAGTTGAAGGAAGAAGAAGATGTCAAAAGAGTGCAGAAGGCAGTCCAGCAAGGTCAACAGGGGCAATGGACAACATGGGACAGTGCACTCCAAAGAAGTCTCAGCTGGAACGATATGTGGCACATGGCTCCTCTAAGGATAAGCTTCCTCCTCAGATCTGTATATGACCTGCTCCCCTCGAATGCAAACTTAGTGAAATGGGGGAAAGCAGACGACCCAGCATGTCCGCTCTGTCAGAAGAAACAAACAGTGGAACATGTCCTAAGCTCTTGCAAAGTAGCGCTAGCCCAAGGAAGGTATACATGGAGGCACAACCAAGTTCTGAAAGTGATCACAGATGTGGTTAGCGAAAAAACCATGACCCCAAACGCACCAATTGCTATGACAACGTTCTACAAAGCAGGAGGGAAACAGGTCTGGCCCGAAAGGGCTATGACAACCAGCACATTGCCAAAGGGTCTTCTGGATGGAGCAGTCGACTGGGAGTGTACAGCAGACCTCCCAGAGTGGAGAAATTACCCAGATGTCATCAGCAAGACAGGCATGAGACCAGACATCGCTCTCCACTCTGACTCCTCGAAACAAGTGATTCTGATAGAACTCACTGTGCCATACGAAAGCAGAATGGAAGAAGCACATATCTACAAGACCGAAAAATACGCCGGTCTTGCCAGCACCCTGAAGAAAGCAGGTCTGCGGGTCAAAATCTTCGCCATAGAGGTCGGGGCAAGAGGGTTTGTGGGCACCTCCGCTTATGATCTCATGAAACAACTCGCCATTTCTGGGAAGAAGAGGACTAGAGCCCTTAAAGCGATGGCAGAGGCAGCAGAAAGGAGCTCAAGCTGGATCTGGGCAAGGAGGAACGAAAAAAGTGAACTTCATAAGGATTAAATTCCCTACAGATGATGTGTGCCCCGTTAGCACATTGGTAAAACCGCGTACCGCAGTTCTGAAGCCCAGGTTCGATCCCCGGCGTGGGAAAAAAAAAAAAAAAGAAAAAAAAATAGACAACAGCAGAAGGGCATCCAGGAGTCATGACCTGGATGTGGCCCGGCCCCCCGAGAGTGTAAGGAATTCAGGGCCGAAACACTTGTCTAAAGGGGGTTACTTCTCTGAAGACCTTCTGTTGTCTAGCTCTCCCTAGAGTTTCTTTCTACCTATATGTGTATGTATATGTATATGTATAATGTGTGTATATGTATATGTATAATGTATATGTGTATGTGTATGTGTATTTATATGTGTATGTATATGTATATGTATATGTATATGTGTATGTATATGAATATGAGCCAGGGTCAAAAGGTGCTTTGTGGTGACTTTCCTAGTTCAAATCACTGCAACTAATTTTCTTGCCTTTGCACAGCCTGAACAATCCTAGATATTGAGCTTTAAATGTCAAATCAAATAGCAACCAGAAAAACAAGAAAATCGAAAAAGGACCCGTATTAGATACAACAAGACAAGACAGGCGGAAATTTCCGGCCAACCGGCCTTTGTCAAGCGCGAATGCACGATCACAAACAGACACCAAACAACAGATAATAAGAAAAAGACTGTTTGTGGTCGTGCATTCGCGCTTGACAAAGGCCGGTTGGCCGAAAATTTCCGCCTGTCTTGTCTTTTTCTTTTCTCGGCTGCCTCAATCTTGTTCTGGCTTTGTTTGTTGACTGTCAACGCCTCGCATCTGTACAACAGTATTGGTTCTACATAACATTCAAGAACTCTTTATGATTAATCTACGTATTAACAAATGTAATATTCACTGGCCAAGTGCCCTACACACAATGTGGAGTCATCAGAAGGCAGTCAAAGAGTGGTAAGGGGCATGGTATTGTGACATGTGGTGGCACCTGTCTGTGTCCATTGATTGCTGTGACTCACTGATAAACAAACAACTGTGCTGTCTACCTGAAGGTAGTGTTGTAACAGACAAGTGGTGACACTACAGCAACACAGTGCAGCAATGATCGCTGATGACATTTGTTCACTGTCGTGTACAACATTTTGTCCTTTCAATTGAAAACATTACAGTGACAAAGCTTGTAAAAAGTGAAATGCACACAAACTATTAGACACACACACACGCACTTGTACATATACTCACGCACGCACGCAAGCAGGCAAACACATTCATACACACATACATATACACACATGGCACACACATACCCACACACACATCCACGCACATCCACACAGACAAACACACACACACAAGCACACCCTCATCCCCCAAACACACACACAAAATTTAATACAGAACCATTCTCACTCATACACATACATATATATTCACACACAGAGACAAACACATACACACGCACTCTAACACGCACACTCGCTCTCTCACTCACACACACATAAACACACACAGCCACACAGCCACAGCCACACACAGCCACACACACACACACACACACACACACACATGCAGGCCCCCATGGACATTCTGACTCCCGAACATTCTGACCCCCATGGACATTCTTACTCCCGGACATTCTGACTCCCATGGAC
Source organism: Monoplex corrugatus (assembly GCA_030674185.1). Taxonomy (NCBI): domain Eukaryota; kingdom Metazoa; phylum Mollusca; class Gastropoda; order Littorinimorpha; family Ranellidae; genus Monoplex; species Monoplex corrugatus. The sequence continues at coordinate 66,684,875 of JAPXFY010000024.1, read as the reverse complement.
ATTCTGACTCTCGGACATTTTGACTCCATGGACATTCTGACTCCCGGACATTCTGACTCCCGGACATTCTGACCCCCATGGACATTCTGACTCCCGGACATTCTGACCCTATGGACATTCTGACTCCCGGACATTCTGACTCCCGGACATTCTGACTCCCATGGACATTCTGACTCCCGGATATTCTGACTCCCGGACATTCTGGCCCTAACAGTCATGACAATAGCCCCAAGTATTCCAGCTTTGAGAATTTCTTGAAAGATCAACAAAAATGGACATTACATGCGTGCGTGCGTGTGTGTGTGTGTGTGTGTGCGTGATAATTGTTTATCTGGGTCAGGAATATGTGCGCGGTGCAAATGATCAATAATGAGATGTTTGCACAACGTATATGAACGGGCGGCATTTGTTAAATTACCCGTCTGTTGCACGGCTGCTATGCCCCAGCTAAAGGACATTACAGCTCATTTACAGTCTCTACTACACTACACTACACTCCAAACCTGTCAAAATGAGGTCACCATGACAGCAGGGCATGAAGGTCACAATATCTGGGTCAGTTGTTTTTCACAGTGTTACAGGTGACGAAAATAAGAAACATGGCGGTAATACTACAGACTTCAGTGTTGAACTGACACTGCATGACATGGTTGTGCTCTGCGCCTACTTTCATAATAACATAATATCGTCAGTCAGTCCCGAGAGATACAAACACCTGCAGTGATGGTCAGGAAGTTTGAGCAACGCCCTCAATGACGTCAAGTGGATGAGAGGGGACTGTGTGCTCCTGGTCATCAATGACGTCAAGTGGATGAGAGAGGACTGTGTGGTCCTGGTCATCAATGACGTCAAGTGGATGAGAGGGGACTGTGTGGTCCTGGTCATCAATGACGTCAAGTGGATGACAGGGGACTGTGTGGTCCTGGTCATCAATGACGTCAAGTGGATGACAGGGGACTGTGTGGTCCTGGTCATCAATGACGTCAAGTGGATGAGAGGGGACTGTGTGGTCCTGGTCATCAATGACGTCAGGTGGATGACAGGGGACTGTGTGGTCCTGGTCATCAATGACGTCATGTGGATGAGAGAGGACTGTGTGGTCCTGGTCATCAATGACGTCAGGTGGATGACAGGGGACTGTGTGGTCCTGGTCATCAATGACGTCAAGTGGATGAGAGAGGACTGTGTGGTCCTGGTCATCAATGACGTCAAGTGGATGACAGGGGACTGTGTGGTCCTGGTCATCAATGACGTCAAGTGGATGACAGGGGACTGTGTGGTCCTGGTCATCAATGACGTCAAGTGGATGAGAGGGGACTGTGTGGTCCTGGTCATCAATGACGTCAAGTGGATGAGAGAGGACTGTGTGGTCCTGGTCATCAATGACGTCAAGTGGATGACAGGGGACTGTGTGGTCCTGGTCATCAATGACGTCAAGTGGATGAGAGGGGACTGTGTGGTCCTGGTCATCAATGACGTCAAGTGGATGAGAGAGGACAGTGTGGTCCTGGTCATCAATGACGTCAAGTGGATGACAGGGGACTGTGTGGTCCTGGTCATCAATGACGTCAAGTGGATGAGAGAGGACTGTGTGGTCCTGGTCATCAATGACGTCAAGTGGATGAGAGAGGACTGTGTGGACCTGGTCATCAATGACATCATGTGGATGACAGGGGACTGTGTGGACCTGGTCATCAATGACGTCAAGTGGATGAGAGAGGACTGTGTGGTCCTGGTCATCAATGACGTCAAGTGGATGACAGGGGACTGTGTGGTCCTGGTCATCAATGACGTCAAGTGGATGAGAGAGGACTGTGTGGTCCTGGTCATCAATGACGTCAGGTGGATGACAGGGGACTGTGTGGTCCTGGTCATCAATGACGTCAGATGGATGACAGGGGACTGTGTGGTCCTGGTCATCAATGACGTCAAGTGGATGAGAGAGGACAGTGTGGTCCTGGTCATCAATGACGTCAGGTGGATGACAGGGGACTGTGTGGTCCTGGTCATCAATGACGTCAAGTGGATGAGAGAGGACTGTGTGGTCCTGGTCATCAATGACGTCAAGTGGATGAGAGGGGACTGTGTGGTCCTGGTCATCAATGACGTCAAGTGGATGAGAGAGGACTGT
>JAPXFY010000024.1:66660244-66670244 GCA_030674185.1 Monoplex corrugatus | reverse complement strand
GGGGGTGGGTGGGGTGACACACAGGGGGTGGTGACACACAGAGGGATGACGGGGGTGGTGACACACGGGGGGGGGGTGACGGGGGGGGACACACAGGGGGTTGGAGTGGTGACATGACGTGGTGTGTTTGGAGTCAACAGTTCTAAATGTTGTTCAAGACCGACTCATGGCACTCGGACAAGTCTGCATGCCCTCCACCCTAACCTGCCAGCAAGTATTTGACACAAGACTTTAACCTGCGTAAACACCTATGCACTGGCAATGTCTGGATATTGACAGGGGGTGGAGGGGGGGGGGGGGCAGGAACGTACAAAATGCTGGGCGTGGTGTGGTGTGACAGTGGTGGTGTATGGGGAGTGAAAGAAGAAACAGCAATGAGCTGCTGTGTTTGTGAGGTCCGATACATACAACTTTAGGGTTGTGTGTGTGTGTGTGTGTGTGTGTGTGTGTGTGTGTGTGTGTGTGTGTGTGTGTGTGTGTGTGTGTGTGTGTGTCTGTGTGTGTGTGTGTGTGTGTGTGTGTGTCTGTGTGTGTTTGTGTGTGCGTGTGTATGTGTGTGTTGTTGTTGTTGTTGTTGTTTGATTGGTTTTCATTATTTTTGTTGGTCTGTTTGGTTGTTGTGAAGGAAAACCTCAACATCGTAAGTACCATGGAGTTTTCAGGTAATGAACACCTCAACATCTAAAGTACCATGGAGTTTTTAGGTAATCAATACCTCAACATCTTAAGTACCATGGAGTTCTCAGGTAATCAACACCTCAACATCTTTAAGTACCATGGAGTTCTCAGGTAATCAACACCTCAACATCTTTAAGTACCATGGAGTTCTCAGGTAATCACTCTTGTTTATAGATATCTTGAAACATAACTCATTGTCAACTTTGATGAAATTAATTTCGCTGTTTCAGACCCCACGGCAAACGTGGTATGGCTCGCCGTAAATGGAAGAGATAACGATTCAGACAGATACACAAAAGTAATGTTTCGACAGCCAACAACAACAACAACAACAACAACAACAACAGCAACAAGAAAAAAAGACAAATACTTTGATGAGTGTGTGGGGGGTGGGGGGTTCGGGATCTAGCCCTTCTGCAGATAGCCTTTTTCTGTTTCGGGTGAGATAATCATGTCACTTGGGACATGTCACAAAGGAGACGGGTTTAATCGAATGTTGGGCGTCTGGAGTTTGTTATGTAAGGAAACATCACACTGGAACAATTCCATATGCGCTCCATCCAGATTTGACAGCAACAATATGGCAGACTCGAGCTTATGCAAAATCCTCTCTGTTGGCAAAGACAAAGTCAGTGTTGTAATGTGGAAGGCAGGTTAACAGAGGACAGGTCAGTGTTGTAAAGTGGAAGGCAGGTTAGCAGAAGACAAAGTCAGGGAGTCACTGACAGTCGTCAGACAGTGACCAGTCGTTACTCAAGCCACTGTCATTGTCAAAGTGGGGAAAAGGGACATGAAACACGTAAGTTGTTCCTTGACATTCATATTTCATAACAATCATGGCAATGATGATGATGATGGGGAGGAGGACGAGGACGATGATGATGATGATAATGATGACGATGTTAATATCAATCATCATCATCAAGAAAAAATAATAATAACTATAATGAAGACGTATATCACGCATCATTTCGGGAGGCAAGCTCCCGAAAGCTTTCCATTCTATAGAAAATGTTATGGATGAAAATCTCTCTCTCTCTCTCTCTCTCTCTCTCTCTCTCTCTCTCTCTCTCTCTCTCTCTCTCACTCACACACACACACACACACACACACACACACACACACACACACACACACACACACACACACACACACACACAGAGAGACTCAGACACAGACACACACACACAGAGTAAGTGCAGAGAGACAGAGACAGACAGACAGAGATAGATAGAGAGAGAGAGAGAGAGAATGGGTGAGAGAGAGAGAGAAAATGAGTGAGTGAGAGAGAGAGAAAGAAAGAGAGAGAGAGAGAGAGAGAGAGAGATGGACAGAGAAAAAAGGACAGAAATAAACAGAAAGTGCAGAGAGAAAGACAAAGCGTGTATGTATTTGCGCGCGAACGCTCGCTTACACACACACACACACACACACACACACACACACACACACACACACACACACACACACACACACACACACACACACACACACACACACCACCACAGACATGCATACACATATCAATCACCACCACCACCACACACACATACACACACACCACCACCACCATCACCATCACCACCACCACACAGAGGCGTACATACACACATCACCACCACCACCACCACCACCACCACCCCCACCACCACCACCACCACCCCCACCACCACCACCACCCCCACACACACACGCACGCACGCTTCCTCCAGTCAACATGCAGACACCTTCTCTCCCTCCCTTGCTTTTTTTTTTTTTATTATTATTATTTTCGTTAATTTCCCACACAGAGATCGACAAACCGGCAAACTTATTTTTACAAGGAAATACACAAAGGTCCTGAGCACAGACTGCCCACACATACTGTGATTACCACACAGGTAAGCACACACACACAGCAGACGACTTTGCCAGGTGAAAAGACAGGAGGTACCAACGACAAGAGGGTGGCAAAAAGAAAGAAAGAAAACCAGGAAAAAAGATTTACCTGGGACTGAAGTCAATCACCCGTGACTTACCATAACGGGGGGACCAAACACACCCGTTAACACAGCACCCGTTTTTAGTGTCACCCCCCAGCACTAAGGTGATTGGAGGCATGACACTTAAAGATTGCTTTTCACTCTGTTCAGTGTGGCGGCGTTAGCTCCCCTGGTTAATTTAAAAGCGCCGTGCTGATAATGGGTGTGTTGGGGTTTGTTCCTCAGGTGGGCCAACTAATTGTCTCTCCAAGAACCTTGCCTGTAGGGCTTACGCCAAGGTCATTCTGATCTTATCCATCACATGGCCTCCCCACTGACCATGTATGACTGCCTTTAAAGGCGAGATAAAAAAAAAACGGTCACACGTAAAAATCTGTTCCCTCTGCTGAGTAGGTAGGTGTGTGTATGACTTCATATGCTCACATAGTGAGCGTTCACGTTCTAGCCTGTATCAGAAGGAGAAGAAGAAGACGACGACAACAACAACGACGACGACGACGACAACAACAACAACGACGACGACGACGACCAAGAAGAAGAAGAAGACGACAATGACGACGACCAAGAAGAAGAAGAAGACGACGACGACGACGATGACCAAGAAGAAGAAGAAGACGACGACGACGACGACCAAGAAGAAGAAGAAGACGACGACGACGACGACCAAGAAGAAGAAGAAGAAGAAGACGACGACGACGACGATGACCAAGAAGAAGAAGACGACGACGACGACGACGATGACCAAGAAGAAGAAGAAAAAGTATCACATGGCATTAGTGGCGTCACTATATATACATACATATTTTATTCAAAGCGCCGTGATGTCATCTTGAGAAACTGAACTGACCCATTCTTTTCACCTCTGTGGTATACCAGTTGGTTAGCTCCCTTGACAGAGCTGTGGACTCCAGTTCTCGCACAGCGGAATTCACTTCCAGCCCGCCAGGTAAAACCACGATGCTCATGCCATTCTAATAAAATGGTCAAACCATTTCAGCAATCTCCATTGTTAGAACTTATTACAGGAAAGTCCCGATTTTGCACTTCTTGTGGCCATTGTGTTACACATCAATAGTAGGCAGCCACCTCTTCGATGATAGTATGTGATGTGACCCTTAGGCGAATGATAAGCTGGAGGATTACTGGGTCTAAGTAAATGAATTCATTTTTACAGCCATCACTGGAAATACCCAGTGGTCACGTTTCATTTTTTATAGCCTGCCTCGGAGCCAGCATAAAGGTTGCTGAAGACGGAAGGCAAGGAGGAGGACCCAAGCAGACAGAGACAGAGACAGAGAGAGACAGAGACAGGACTCTACAACACAACACGATTCTCTTTTACTCTTCGGAGAACAGCACTGGAGAGTTGCTCTTTGGCGAATAGCGCTGGGGAGCAGTTAGCCGGTAGATAGAGACAGAGGCAGAGAGACAGAGACAGGACTCCACAACACAACACGATTCTCTCTTACTCTTCGGTGAACAGCACTGGGGAGTTGCTCTTTGGCAAATAGCGCTGGGGAGCAGTTAGCCTTTCATACCTGTTTTTAATGTATTGAAATTGTAAAGGAAATAGAGTTCTACCACCACGCCGTTTTGAGGCATGCTTTGAAAACAAATACGGTGGTAGACAAAAGGGAATATTAACTCAGTATTCACTGTGTTGTCTATTGAGAGACTGTAGTGCAACAATTGTGACCTTGAAGAAGAGCTCGAAATTCATATTTTGTTCGAGGGATTCAATGCACTTGGTCAATTCCATAAGAGTTCAACCCAAATTTGACAGCATTTTTCTGGCGCAATTCCTAAACCTGTCTGCTGGCAAGACCTTGAAATGGAGGGGAGGGAAGAGATGTGTGAAACACCACGCTGACACCTTTTGAATGAAGGAAACATTAAAATGAACAGCAAACAGGCCATTTACTGACGTATGAATGAAGGAAACATTAACATGAACAGCAAACAGGTCATGTACTGACGTATGAATGAAGGAAACATTAACATGAACAGCAAACAGGTCATGTACTGACGTATGAATGAAGGAAACATTAACATGAACAGCAAACAGGTCATGTACTGACGTATGAATGAAGGAAACATTAACATGAACAGCAAACAGGTCATGTACTGACGTATGAATGAAGGAAACATTAACATGAACAGCAAACAGGTCATGTACTGACGTATGAATGAAGGAAACATTACAATAAACAGTAAACAGGCCATTTACTGACGTATGAATGAAGGAAACATTACAATAAACAGTAAACAGGCCATTTACTGACGTATGAATGAAGGAAACATTAACATGAACAGCAAACAGGTCATGTACTGACGTATGAATGAAGGAAACATTAACATGAACAGCAAACAGGTCATGTACTGACGTATGAATGAAGGAAACATTAACATGAACAGCAAACAGGTCATGTACTGACGTATGAATGAAGGAAACATTACAATAAACAGTAAACAGGCCATTTACTGACGTATGAATGAAGGAAACATTACAATAAACAGCAAACAGGCCATTTACTGACGTATGAATGAAGGAAACATTAACATGAACAGCAAACAGGCCATTTACTGACGTATGAATGAAGGAAACATTACAATAAACAACAAACAGGTCATTTACTGACGTATGAATGAAGGAAACATTAACATGAACAGCAAACAGGTCATGTACTGACGTCGCAGGGTGTGACTGAATTCGCTATTTCATGAAGCAGCCTTAGTTACAATAAAACTGGTGTATCGATATATCATGAAGCAGCCTTAGTTACAATAAAACTGGTGTATCGATATATCATGAAGCAGCCTTAGTTACAATAAAACTGGTGTATCGATATATCATGAAGCAGCCTTAGTTACAATAAAACTGGTGTATCGATATATCATGAAGCAGTCTTAGTTACAATAAAACTGGTGTATCAATATATCATGAAGCAGCCTTAGTTACAATAAAACTGGTGTATCGATATATCATGAAGCAGCCTTAGTTACAATAAAACTGGTGTATCGATATATCATGAAGCAGCCTTAGTTACAATAAAACTGGTGTATCGATATATCATGAAGCAGCCTTAGTTACAATAAAAACTGGTGTATCGATATATCATGAAGCAGCCTTAGTTACAATAAAACTGGTTATCGATATATCATGAAGCAGCCTTAGTTACAATAAAACTGGTGGGTCAAGGACAGTGGTAGATTGACACAGCAGTGAAAACATTTTACATGTAAATATTGCCAGAAGTTCATGAGAAAATACCGTTCACACAATGTCCTTATAATTGTAGATTTAAGGCACTTTTTTTGTTGTTGTTGATCCGAGAGGCCTCGATCTCAGAGGTTTCACCTTCTACATGTAAAGTTATGTTTTTGTGACGGTCCTACGGTCCACGGATCGGACGTAAATTTGGTAAAGGTTCACCAATAGATAGTTGACAAACACATGTCACACATTTTTGTCAAAAACACACACACACACACACACACACACACACACACACACACACACACACACACACACACACACACATACACACAAACACACATACACATACACACACACACACAAAACACACATACACACACAAACACACACACACACACACATACACACAAACACACATACACATACACACACACAAACATACACACACACACACACACACACAAACACACACATACACATACACACACACACAAACACACATACACACACACACGTATAATCTGTCTGTCTGTCTGTCTGTCTGTCTGTCTGTCTGTCTCTCTCTGTCTGTCTCTCTCTCTGTTTATCTGGAGTTTTTCAACAGAGATTGTTGGCACTCAGACAAGAACATATGCGTTCCGCCTAAATCTGCCAGCAATTATCTGGCAGACTCCATGGGCCTGAACTGGCAAGCCCTCGATATAAGGGGGAGAGAGATGGGGAGAGAGAGGGGGAGAGAGAGGGGGAGAGACAGGGGGAGAGAGAGGGGGAGAGGGAGGGGGAGAGGGACCTATGAAACACTAAGCTAACACCACCACAATGATGGAGACATTCAGACGGGCAGTGAGCGGCTGGTATGTCAATGCTCTCTCTCTCTCTCTCTCTCTCTCTCTCTCTCTCCATATATATATATATATATATATATATATATATATATATATATATATATATATATATTTCCTTTCCCGTGAAAAGTAAACGTCGTTTGAAGCCAAAAATTCTTATAATACCATAGTATTCTTGTGTCTTTTACGAGTCAGCCATACAGTGCCAATGTATATACATGTAAATGCATGGGAGTGTGTGCGCGTTTCAATGCGTGTGCATACATTTGTGTTGGTGTGAACAAACCCGTTTGTCCGCATGGCGCGTACAGTTTAATTCTTTTAACACGGGAGAAAACCAAACCCCTACCTTGTGTATATTTCACCACGTTTATCTCCCGTAACAAACATGTGTGATGACGAGAGTAGGGACAAAATTGGATGTTGTATATTGCATGATATTCTTTCTATATGTGGATGTTATGTACTGCATGATATTGTTTCTATATGTGGATGTTATGTATTGCATGATATTGTTTCTGTATGTGGATGTTATGTATTGCATGATATTGTTTCTATTTGTGGATGTTATGTACTGCATGATATTGTTTCTATATGTGGATGTTATGTATTGCATGATATTGTTTCTATATGTGGATGTTATGTATTGCATGATATTGTTTCTATTTGTGGATGTTATGTACTGCATGATATTGTTTCTATATGTGGATGTTATGTACTGCATGATATTGTTTCTATGTATGGATGTTATGTACTGCATGATATTGTTTCTGTATGTGGATGTTATGTATTGCATGATATTGTTTCTGTGTGGATGTTATGTACTGCATGATATTGTTTCTATATGTGGATGTTATGTATTGCATGATATTGTTTCTATATGTGGATGTTATGTTTTGCATGATATTGTTTCTATTTGTGGATGTTATGTACTGCATGATATTGTTTCTGTATGTGGATGTTATGTATTGCATGATATTGTTTCTATTTGTGGATGTTATGTACTGCATGATATTGTTTCTATATGTGGATGTTATGTATTGCATGATATTGTTTCTATTTGTGGATGTTATGTATTGCATGATATTGTTTCTATATGTGGATGTTATGTATTGCATGATATTGTTTCTATATGTGGATGTTATGTATTGCATGATATTGTTTCTATATCTGGATGTTATGTATTGCATGATATTGTTTCTATATGTGGATGTTATGTACTCCATGATATTGTTTCTATATCTGGATGTTATATACTGCAATAAATTCTATCTCTGGCTGGTGTATACTGCAAGAAATTGTTTCTACGTGTCTATGTGTAACTTCCCCTTCAATAGGGGGCTGTGACCTAACAGAATAGAATTATTCTAATTCGTACTCTCTCTCTCTCTCTCTCTCTCTCTCTCTCTCTCTCTCTCTCTCTCTCTCTCTCTCTCTCTCTCTCTGCCTGTCTGTCTGTCTCTCTCTCTGCCTGTCTGTCTGTCTCTCTCTCTGCCTGTCTGTCTGTCTGTCTGTCTCTCGCAAGGAGATTTGTTTTAAGCAAACAAAAACTTTTATCAAGCACTTTTTTTTTATCGCTTTGATACTTGACTAGATGCTCATAGTTTTTTGTCGTTCTTTCAGTTACTCGTGTGCGTGCATGTGTGCGTGCGTGTGTGTGTGTGTGTGTGTGTGTGTGTGTGTGTGCGCCCCCCACCCACCCCTCTGCTCCTGTCTGCAGACGATGACCCTGAAGGTGACGTACAATGATGACGTCAGAAGCAGGGTGAGTAATACCACCAGCTGCATGTTAGACAGGCCACGCGCTGTGACGAAAATAGGTTGGCTCCGCCCATTCATCTCACCACTTTCACACAGTCGAAAAAAAAAAAGGGGGGGGGGGGAGGGGGGCCGGGGGGGGGGGGGGTCAGCATGACTGTGGAGAGAGCGATCGGGTGTTGTGGATGTCACTGACAGTCTGATGTCACACGGCAACAAAAAGCAACTTGTTCAGACTGCAAATTGTACAACTATTAAATACGTAACGGCCAGTTTGGTCACGGACCTATAGCAGTGTGTAATATGAACTCGGCGATCAAGTGGACATATGCATGCAACGCGATTTGTTATTACAATTATTGTTTAAAGTCCAGCCGACTGTGCAGAGCCATATCAGCACTATCATCATCATCAGGTGCCCAGCCGCATGGCGTTGGCGACCATGGACTTCCAACCATCAGCACTATAACCATTGCAAAATGCACAACACCTCCATGATCCCGAAAAACAGAACTTGGAAAAGACAAGCACACATAACAATGTATTCACGTACGTCATCTAATTAAGTATATGGTCCTGGTGTTGGCCATTCCGTCTAATTCATCAACAGGAGAGGTTAAACAACTGAACAGAAAGGTAAACAAGGGACACTAAAACATACATAACAAATGGCTAAAATAACCAACAATTCCTTCTGCACGTCATGTTTTCTTACAGCCAGAAATGCAGTCAAAACATGTACCTAGTCATCAGTTTTAATGGAAAATATGCAAAGTGTTACTGAACACATGCAGGTGAATGAACCAGCAAGGCAGACAATGATAGGAAGACATGACAGGAAGCACAGGAGCAAGGCAGACAATGATAGGAAGACATGACAGGAGCAAGGCAGACAATGATAGGAAGACATGACAGGAGCAAGGCAGACAATGATAGGAAGACATGACAGGAGCAAGGCAGACAATGATAGGAAGACATGACAGGAAGCACAGGAGCAAGGCAGACAATGATAGGAAGACATGACAGGAAGCAAAGGAGCAAGGCAGACAATGATAGGAAGACATGACAGGAGCAAGGCAGACAATGATAGGAAGACATGACAGGAAGCACAGGAGCAAGGCAGACAATGATAGGAAGACATGACAGGAAGCAAAGGAGCAAGGCAGACAATGATAGGAAGACATGACAGGAAGCAAAGGAGCAAGGCAGACAATGATAGGAAGACATGACAGGAAGCAAAGGAGCAAGGCAGACAATGATAGGAAGACATGACAGGAAGCAAAGGAGCAAGGCAGACAATGATAGGAAGACATGACAGGAAGCAAAGGAGCAAGGCAGACAATGATAGGAAGACATGACAGGAAGCACAGGAGCAAGGCAGACAATGATAGGAAGACATGACAGGAAGCAAAGGAGCAAGGCAGACAATGATAGGAAGACATGACAGGAAGCAAAGGAGCAAGGCAGACAATGATAGGAAGACATGACAGGAAGCAAAGGAGCAAGGCAGACAATGATAG
>JAPXFY010000024.1:66647744-66652744 GCA_030674185.1 Monoplex corrugatus | reverse complement strand
GGAAGAAATGGGATGGGAATAATCGAACAGACAGGGTAAAAGGGATACATAAAATTATGACAAGAATGCGGTAAGTGTATGGAGATGATATAAATCAATGTAACATGACTAGAAAGGAGGACCATATGGAAAAAGGCAAAGACAGAGAGAGAGACAGAGACACAGACACAGAGACAGAGACACAGACAGATAACAGGCAGACAGGCATCCACACGGGAGTCAGTGACAGACGCACGTACAGAGAGAGACAGGGGGAGGTGGTTCAGGGACAAGACTTCAGAAAACAGACAGATTCCTTACAGCAATACATGCTACTTCACATGCAGCCTATCCCCCACCCCCCACCCCTCGAAAGAGGAGATAAACTAACAGTAATGAAACAAATTTAAGATCACCTGAAAAAAAAATCATATCATACACACACACACACACACACAGACACCTCTCTCTCTCTCTCTCTCTCTCTCTCTCTCTCTCTCTCTCTCTCTCTCTATATATATATATATATATTTATATATATATATCCTCTTACCCTACACATGTATGTAGGCAAAGAAGTGTGGTGTGGTGTGTGTGCTGTGTGTGTGGTGTGTGCGTGTGTGGTGTGTGTGCGTGTGTATGTCTGTGTGTCTGTGTGTGTTGTGTGTGTGCGTGTGCGTGTGTGCGTGTGCGTGTGTATGTCGCTGTATGTCTATTTGTGTGTGTGTGTGTGTGTGTGTGTGTGTGTGGTGTGTGTGTGTGTGTGTGTGTGTGCGTGGGTGTGTGTGTACGTTTACGTATGTGAGTGCGCGCGTGTGGGTGTGTCTGTGTTTGTTTGTTTGTTTGCTCACCTAGTCATTGTATTGTATACCTATACTTTTGCCAGGGACAATGCTGTTGTTGTTTTAGGTTGCCTTACGCTGGCCTTTGTTGTCGTGGGTTCTTTAACGTGTTGTAAGTACATGTTATGTATGTGACCTCCGTGTATCGTTCCCATCCAGACTAGGACCCACTCCATGTCTTTTTCCTTTGTCGAAATGGACGGTGTACGTTTTTTTGTTTTTTGTTTTGTAGAAATGAACAGTGTGTGTTGTTTTTGAATCCTTTACACAAAACACAGTGTGCTTTGTTTGTTTTATCATTTGTAGAAAAGGACTGCGTACGTTTATTTTTATCTTTTCCAGAAGAGCAGAATACTTCTTTTTTCTTTTGTAGGAAATGGCAGCTTAAAACTAGAAAAAGATAAGACACGACACGAGGCCTTTACTCATACAACAAGTAATAGATAAAACGATAGAATTACGCCAATGTCAATTTGAATGCACTGCACTGAGGAATGCGCTAACAAATCACTGGAAACCATGCACTGAAAACCCGGTTAAGAGCAAAACTCTTCACAGCCTGTCTACAGACCTCAAGATACACTGTACCAAACTGCAAAATGTCGTGATGTTAATGTTAGGAGAAACTGAATCTGAATATGAAACCAAACATGTCCAACTGGTGAAATAAGAGGGAAGCAGGGAGAATTTTTATAATATAATCAAAGGACACAACTCTTGAAAATTATCTCCCATGTTGTATAGAACTTCTCAAATCTAACACAGTTTACGCTACCCATTCAGCTAGCATAGAGGCAGATACAAAGTACAGAAACAGTAAGCTTAGAACACTCCTCTGTTGTGCTGTGTTGTGTTGTATTGTGTTGTGTTGTGTTGTGTTGTGTTGTGTTGTGTTGTGTTGTGTTTGTGTTGTGTTGTGTTGTGTTGTGTTGTGTTCTGAGGAGTGTTCTGAGCTTACTGTTTCTGTACTTTGTGTCTGCTTCTATGCTAGCTGAATGGGTAGCGTAAACTGTGTTAGATTTGAGAAGTTTCTATACAACATGGGAGATAATTTTCAAGAGTTGTGTCCTTTGATTATGTCCAACTGGATTTTGGCTCTGAATACTAAAGTAGAAGTCGAAGAAAATGTCTGGAAATTATTTCGAGGAACAATCAACAAAATATGTCTTTTATTTACTCTTATTGTCTAAAGCCCAGCCGACCGCACAGAGCCATATCAGGGCTGTGACTATGGCAAAACGTACACAATATCTGACTGGTGAAAAAGCTGGAAAAGAAAATTAAGTACACAGATCAAAGCATGCGCTCACATAATCTAAGTTATATGCCCCTGGCTTTGACCATTCTGTTCAGTTTTATCATCAGATGATTTCAAAACACAAACCTGAATGCAAATCAGACCATAAAAAGAACACTAAAGCACACATCAAAATGGCCGACATCACATCACCTAAAATTGCACCAGCACAGCACATGTCCTTACAGCCAAACATACAGTCAACACATGTACCAATCATCAATCCTAAGAGAAAATATCAGGGCTTTGTACAACACATACAGGTGAATGGACCAGCAAGGCAGAAAATGATAGGAAGAAATGGCAGAAAGAAATGACAGGAAGAAATGACAGAAAGCAAAGGAGGAAGGAAGAAACAAACAGAGTGACAGAAAAGAAGACATTTCTAGCACAGAATGTCCAGAAGGTGGGGATATTATTTGTAATGAAAGAGGCCCCCCCTCCCCCCCCCTCCCCCGGCATCCTCACTGGGTGAAGTAAGATTAAAGGAATGGCACTGAAAAATACTGCATAATGTATACGCTAGGAACATATTGTTGCATAAAATGTATTTACTTTATCTATAAACAAAATAGACTATCTATTTATTATATGACTCTCTTCCCGTTGTTTCATTTTGGAAACAAGTTAAAGAATACATACATGCACTCACTGATATTCCACTCAAAATGGGAGTTAAATATGTTTTTGGAATACGAAATTTATCATGAGCAGAAAAGTTAGAAAAAAAAGAACTAGACAAGGCGAATCTCATAACATCAATAAAAATATCCATAGGTATATGTAAAAAAACAAAGGCTTCAATATAGTTATCTAATTTTGGACAAGGAAGAATCCAAATTATCAGTGGAGGTAGAGGTAGGGGTCACAGTCCCACTGACAGGAGACAACATGACAATCAGAATGGAGACTGAAAAAGATGTCAGAATGGCGATATACATCATTATTATTGTTGTTATTGCTGTATTTTCATTAGCATTATTGTTATTATTGCTATCAACGCTATCATCATTTATACGACAGAACGACAGAGAGTGAGAGCTAGCGAGGGAGCCAGAGAGAGAGGGGGGAGACAGAGACACAGAGAGACACACACACACACATAATGAGAGAGATAGAGACACAGTGAGACACACACACATAATTGAGAGAGACAGAGACAGAAACAGAGAGAGAGCGAGGAGAGATTCAGATCCAGACATTTATTCCTGAAAGGCCACAGTCTCATATAAAGGACCAACACAAAACATACCATACATTTTATCATCGTTACAAAGTTCATAACACATTTAACTATGAAATCTAATACTTTACGTTGTAGCTCTTTCTCTGAACTGAAAAGCCCTGTAGATTACCAAGTTGCGTATGTTTTTTTTTTAATTAGTCACTACTATTGATAAAGATAATCAAAACAAACATGTCTAAAATTCTTGGTCGGAATAAATGTATACAAAGATCACCCAATACAGGGCAGTTCAAAACAAAATGAACTTCATCCTCTCTTGCTTTATCACAGAGAGAGCATAATAAGTCCGTGTCATTTGCTTGTTTGTAACGAAAAGAGTGTACATTTATTTCAGAGATACCAAACCTAAATATATTTCATGTAATTGCATATACCTGTCAATACCTTTCAGTAGATACTTTTTGATGAAATGTGAGAAGCTATACTTTTGAATTGAATACCAACAGTTAAAAACTGAATAAATTAAATCTGTCACTTGTTTGAATATGACTGTCCCAACTCTGCCATCTGTGTGTGCTCAACATTGATGAAGTTCTGGTGTAAACACAGGTTCACTGGCCACCCCTTGACATAACCAGGCATATCACAATCCAAGTTGGTCAATACAAACACGTGTATCTGACACCATCTGGTTTCCTTTTGCATTTCAATCATACATTTCATTAGCTGGACGTGGTCATCTGTCATTGATCAATTTTAATCATTTAAGCCAATAACAAACATACTTCATTTTGTATCGATACATACTGGATACCTCTCTATAAATATATAATATGCTCTCTATAATTTTCCATTGCTTTTATTCTTTCTCCCCATTTTAGCCGTGTGCGTGTGCGTGTGCGTGTGCGTGTGCGTGTGCGTGTGCGTGTGCCTGTGTGTGTGTGTATGTGTGTGTGTGTGTGTGTGTGTGTGTGTGTGTGTGTGTGTGTGTGTGCGTGCGTGTGTGTCTGTTTTAGCGCTTAGATTTGATTTTATCAAGATTTGCGCTATACAAATAAAGTATTGTATTGTATTGTATACCTGTTTGTTTCTCCATCAACCAAACCATTAGGTATCTTTTTTTTTCTATTGCCCAAAACTTTTTAGTGCAAGCAGATGAACGGATTCACAGTTGACGGCTGCATTTCTATCTAGACCCCAAATCTCCGAACCGTTAACCATACCACACTGCAGACTGTACCTGGATATGAACAATTTTGACAGTTCCAGAGAACTATTATTCAACAAAATCTTTGCTCTTCTGCCAATCTCACGCAGCAACAACGTAAAAATATTCCTAGATATTATAAGCATTACACCATCATACTATATCTTCTTTTCGAGCAAGTATAGACTCCTTTGCCAACACAGTAATGAACCTTTTATTCACACTGATGTTCAGTGTAATCAGTAGTTCAGTTTGTTGTTGTTGTCGTTGTTCGGTTTGTGTTGTGTGTAGTGAGTTGGTGTGTGTGTTGGTGTGTTGTGGTGCTGTGTGTGTGTGGTGAGATGTTTAGGTGTGTGTGTGATGTGTGTAAGTGTGATGTGTGTGTTGTGTTAGTGTGTGTGTTCGTTCGTGTTTGTTATTTCTTTAAAGTCTGTTACATAGTGTTTTCGACGAATGCCTAAAATATATATATATATTATATTACATATA
>JAPXFY010000024.1:66632744-66635244 GCA_030674185.1 Monoplex corrugatus | reverse complement strand
TCTTTACAAGTACACGCCAGTAAGATTGACAATGACACAGACAATGTCTTGTGCACTAAGATTGACAATGACACAGACAATGTCTTGTGCACTGTTTCCTTACAAGTACACGCAGTAAGATTGACAATGACACAGACAATGTCTTGTGCACTAGTTGACATTGACACAGACAATGTCTGCCATAAGATTGACAATGACACAGACAATGTCTTGTGCACTGTTTCCTTTACAAGTACACGCCAGTAAGATTGACAATGACACAGACAATGTCTTGTGCACTAAGATTGACAATGACACAGACAATGTCTTGTGCACTAGATTGACAATGACACAGACAATGTCTTGTGCACTAAGATTGACAATGACACAGACAATGTCTTGTGCACTAAGATTGACAATGACACAGACAATGTCTGAAGTTGAATGGCACCATTATGAGGCCATGATAACAGAAATGTTAACATTTGCTTCCGAACCACATAACGATGTATATTATTTATATATTTCTTTTGCTATGTTACGTCCTTGTTCTTCTCCCTGTACATATATTGATGAGATTTGTCTGTCCATGTATGTCTAGTGTTATCTATGTCACATTTTACCACAAAGAAAACTTTCGTTTTGTGGGGTACAACCTTCCCTTCCCAAAAGGAGACGAAACAGTGAAGACAAGAAGAGTCCTATGTATGATACAAGAGAGTCCTATGTATGATACAAGAAGAGTCCGTATGTATGATACAAGAAGAGTCGTATGTATGATACAAGAAGAGTCTATGTATGATACAAGAAGAGTCCTATGTATGATACAAGAAGAGTCCTATGTATGATACAAGAAGAGTCCTATGTATGATACAAGAAGAGTCCTATGTATGATACAAGAAGTCCTATGTATGATACAAGAAGTCCTATGTATGATACAAGAAGTCCTATGTATGATACAAGAAGAGTCCTATGTATGATACAAGAAGTCCTATGTATGATACAAGAGAGTCCTATGTATGATACAAGAAGTCCTATGTATGATACAAGAAGTCCTATGTAGGATACAAGAAGTCCTATGTATGTACAAGAAGTCCTATGTATGAACAAGAAGTCCTATGTATGTACAAGAAGTCCTATGTATGATACAAGAAGAGTCCTATGTATGATACAAGAAAGTCCTATGTATGATACAAGAAGTCCTATGTATGATACAAGAAGTCCTATGTATGATACAAGAAGAGTCCTATGTATGTACAAGAAGAGTCCTATGTATGATACAAGAAGTCCTATGTATGATACAAGAAGTCCTATGTATGATACAAGAAGAGTCCTATGTATGATACAAGAAGAGTCCTATGTATGATACAAGAAGAGTCCTATGTATGTACAAGAAGAGTCCTATGTATGGATACAAGAAGAGTCCTATGTATGATACAAGAAGAGTCCTATGTATGATACAAGAAGTCCTATGTATGATACAAGAAGTCCTATGTATGATACAAGAAGAGTCCTATGTATGATACAAGAAGAGTCCTATGTATGATACAAGAAGTCCTATGTATGATACAAGAAGTCCTATGTATGATACAAGAAGAGTCCTATGTATGATACAAGAAGAGTCCTATGTATGATACAAGAAGTCCTATGTATGATACAAGAAGAGTCCTATGTATGATACAAGAAGAGTCCTATGTATGATACAAGAAGAGTCCTATGTATGATACAAGAAGTCCTATGTATGGTACAAGAAGAGTCCTATGTATGATACAAGAAGTCCTATGTATGATACAAGAAGAGTCCTATGTATGATACAAGAAGTCCTATGTATGATACAAGAAGAGTCCTATGTATGATACAAGAAGAGTCCTATGTATGCTACAAGAAGAGTCCTATGTATGATACAAGAAGTCCTATGTATGATACAAGAAGTCCTATGTATGATACAAGAAGAGTCCTATGTATGCTACAAGAAGAGTCCTATGTATGATACAAGAACAGTCCTATGTATGATACACATTTCCACATGGATCATGTACGTGACAGGATTGCAGTGAATATATGACTGGCATATATTTCATTATGGTACATAAGATGCATATTTTATGCTTTGTCAATATATTGGGAAAAAATTGAATAAACAAATGAAAGAAAAAAGTATATGCGTGCGATTGTAGATCAACCCACTGTAATCTTACACACGCACGCCTTTGTCTAGCGCCAGGCTGACGTAGTAACTGCAAGGGGAACAACTATGACTGGTCGGCTGAGTATTCCGTGGTGATTAATTCATTCATAGACACAGATGGGTGGAGGAGACACAGACTTGTGTCTATGCATCTCATCATCACTGAGAATTAAAACAGAACCTTGGGACGACCCTGCCCATAAATTTTTCATCGTCGTGAAGTCTGCCAGTGTCCGCCAGTGTCTGCCAGTTTCCAGGGTCACTGTCAGGGCCGACACTTAGCGCTCTGTGCAAGTGTAAGTGTAAGTACGTCTGTCTTCTGTTTCGTCAAAT
>JAPXFY010000024.1:66622744-66630244 GCA_030674185.1 Monoplex corrugatus | reverse complement strand
TTAACTGACTGGAGCATTATGGTGGGCTGCTAACTGACACCATACCAGAATGACTGGAGCATTATGATGGGCTGTTAACTGAACCCGAGACATCAGATGCTGAAGGCATTGGTTTATTGCAAGAGTCAGCACCCTGAAATAATGTTAAGTCTCGTCAGCACCCTGAAATAATGTTAAGTCTCGTCAGCACCCTGAAATAATGTTAAGTCTCGTCAGCACCCAGAAATAATGTAAGTCTCGTCAGCACCCAGAAATAATGCTAAGTCTCGTCAGCACCCTGAAATAATGTTAAGTCTCGTCAGAACCCTGAAATAATGTTAAGTCTCGTCAGCACCCTGAAATAATGTTAAGTCTCGTCAGCACCCTGAAATAATGTTAAGTCTCGTCAGCACCCTGAAATAATGTTAAGTCTCGTCAGCACCCTGAAATAATGTTAAGTCTCGTCAGCACCCTGAAATAATGTTAAGTCTCGTCAGCACCCTGAAATAATGTTAAGTCTTACGTCTAGACTGAAAAAACGTTGAGAGAAGATGTAAGTGTACAAATGTACAGCAAATGGCAATGAACTAAAGCACACTGGAGTAAACTGAACCTTCTGAAAGAAAGAGAGAGGGAGAGGGAGAGATATGGAGAGAGAGAGGGAGGGAGGGAGAGAGAGGGGGGACAGAGACAGAAGGACAGACAGAGACAGACAGTGAGCCAGCCAGACAGACAGACAGACGAACAGACAGATAGACAGACAGAGAACTGGTGATGTGAACGACCATCCCTTACCATAAAACAGAAACCATAAAATCATTGATGTGTATATCATTACTATAATTATGCAATATGATATGAAGTCAGCTGCACGCCTGAATGTGGTGGGTGTTATGACCGTTATCATATCATTATTGTTGTTGCTACTGCTGTTGATGTTCTTGTTCTTTGGCTGTGTAGATGGGATGCAATGGATACATGCACCGGGAGACAACTCTTCCGTCAAGGTTTCATAATCAAGCTTTGCTGACAAAACACTGTCTGGCAAGACTACCTGACTACCTACCTGTTACTGCAACTCACCATTCAACTGGGGCTGGCTGTGTGACTCGTAACAATGAAAGCAGGATGGTCATACCATATCAATAATCTTTATATTGATCAAAGTGTATACACCTTCTGCCTAGTTGTCAATCCTCTAACTGGCAACTGCGCGCCAATGTCTATGCTGAGTGTGTATGTGTGTGTGTGTGTGTGTGTGTGTGTGTGTGTGTGTGTGTGTGTGTGTGTGTGTGTGTGCACGCGTGTGTATAAGTATATGTATGTGTGTGTAAGTGTATGTGTGTGTGTGTGTAAGTGTGTGTGTGTATGTGTGTGTGTGTGTGTGTGTAAGTGTGTGTGTGTGTATGTGTATGTGTGCAGGCGTGTAAGTGTGTGTGTTGTGTGTGTATTGTGTGGTGTGTGTGTGTGTGACGGTTGTGTGTAAGTGTATGTATGTGTGTGTGTAAGTGTTGTGTGTGTGTGTGTGTGTAAGTGTGTGTGTGTGTATGTGTGTGTGTGTGTGTGGGTGTGTGTGTGTAAGTGTGTGTGTGTATGTGTGTGTGCACGCGTGTGTGTGTGTGTGTGTAGTGTGTTGTGTGGCGTGTAAGTGTATGTGTGTGTGTGTAGTGTATGTGTGTGTGTGTGTGTGTGTGTTGTGTGTGTGTGTGTGTGTGTGTGTTGTGTGTGTGTTTGTTGTGTGTGTGTGTGTGTAAGATATATGATTATGATATATTTGTATTGATCTTTATCACCGCGCATACAGTTCTTCATGTTTTCTCACAGTCGTAGGGTTGACATGTGGTTGCTTGCAGTGCTGCCTGTGGTCTCAAGCTTTTTGAAGAGCTTAGGGCTGAAGAGCTTAGGGCTTGAAGAGCTTAGGGCTTGAAGAGCTTAGGTCTGAGAGCTTGAGGCCTGAAGAGCCTAGGCCTGAAGTGCTTAGGGCTTGAAGAGCTTATGCTTAAGACTAGGGCTTGAGAGCTTAGAGCTTGAACAGCTTAGGCTGAAGAGTTTAGGGCCTGAAGAGCTTAGGGCCTGAAGACTTAGGGCTTGAACAGCTTAGGCTTGAACAGCTTAGGGCTTGAACAGCTTAGGGCTGATGAGGCTTTGTACAAGTAGTTACCACCACCACCACCACCACCACCACCACCATCACCACCACCACCATCATCATCATCATCATCATTACAATCGTCATCATTATAATCATCATCATCAACATCATCATTATTATTATAGTAATTGTTGTTGTTATCATTAGTGTTGTTTTTATTGCTGCTGCTGTTTTTGCTGTTTAAAGCCCAGTTGATGACAGAGCCATGACAGAGGTGTACCATCCCTTGCAACATGTACATAACATCTCAAAAGAGTCTGAACAGTTTTGAACAAAATGGAGTATACATGTATGTATCACTGCATTCGTGCACATAATTTGAGGATATGCCTATGGCGTCGACCGTTCCGTCCAATTCATTGCGGAGGATTAAAAAAAATGAATACAATTATG
Organism: Monoplex corrugatus; assembly: GCA_030674185.1. Classification (NCBI taxonomy): domain Eukaryota; kingdom Metazoa; phylum Mollusca; class Gastropoda; order Littorinimorpha; family Ranellidae; genus Monoplex; species Monoplex corrugatus. Next base: position 66,627,720 of record JAPXFY010000024.1, on the reverse strand, counting down.
AATAAACTAAGGACACTAAAGCATATATATAAACTGGTTTATATTACCTCACATTGCTTCTCTACATCACATTTCCGTGCAGCTTAAAATGCAGTTGACACTCGTACCCAATAATCAATCCTTACAGAAAGTATGTGAGACGTTATAGAACACATACAGGTGAATGGACCATCAAGGCAGAAAATGATAGAAAGAGATGACAGAAAGCAAAGGAACGAAACAGAAACACTGAGAGTGACAGAAAAGAGGAAATTTCCAGCAAGACTCAAGAACAAAACGAAACAAAGCAACATGAACCAAACAGAAGGGACACAGCTCAAACATCGACAACAGACGTCACAGGACAGACGACACACATGGAGGACATCAACAAAGGATTCCACTCACCAGGACAAACCTCGCAGACCCTCATCCAAACCGCCCACGTATTCCTCCACATTCTCTCCACCGCCTCCTCCTCCTCCGCCTCTTCCTCCCCCTCCTCCATCCCCAATGGCATCCAGGCTCTCTGTGGACTTGTACGAGTCGCTCCGTAGTCGCTCACGAATCTTCTCACGGTTCTTCAGTTCCATGGCCTCGGCGATCTCGCGGAATCCTTTGGCGAATTCTTCCACGCTGATTCTACCATCTCCGTCTTTGTCCAGCACCGAGAAAACATCTTTGAGGTCCTCCTTGGACAAGTCCTGGCACACATTGGCCAGTTCTTGCTGGTCGATGAATCCGGAGCCGTCCAGGTCGCATGCCTTGAAGAGTTCACCTACAGGACCTCCGCTGTGAGGTCCTACACCCCCTTTGCCTGCTGCACTTCCACCGCTGTTGCTGCTTCTTCGTCTGGCTGGGTGCATGACTGTTGTTGTTACTGTTGCTGGGGTGGTGGTTGTTGTTGTTGTTGTTGTTGTTGTTGTTGTCGACGTTGTGGTTGTTGTTGGTCAGGGGTTCACAATCTGAAAGTAGAAAGTGGATGTGGTGTTAAAAGTGTTTGTGTATTTAGCCTGCTTCAATCTTCTCTTCCGGCAGAATAACAATCACAGTTTCATGACAGTCAGGTTAACACGTTCAGCCATTATGTACATGATGTTTGGGTGTGTACATATTACATGATGTTTGGGTGTGTATATATTACATGATGTGTGGGTGTGTACATATTACATGATGTTTGGCTGTGTACATATTACATGATGTTTGGGTGTGTACATATTACATGATGTTTGGGTGTGTGTACATATTACATGATGTTTGGGTGTGTACATATTACATGATGTTTGGCTGTGTACATATTACATGATGTTTGGGTGTGTACATATTACATGATGTTTGGGTGTGTACATATTACATGATGTTTGGGTGTGTACATATTACATGATGTTTGGGTGTGTACATATTACATGATGTTTGGCTGTGTACATATTACATGATGTTTGGCTGTGTACATATTACATGATGTGTGGCTGTGTATATATTACATGATGTGTGGGTGTGTACATATTACATGATGTGTGGGTGTGTACATATTACATGATGTTAGGGTGTGTACATATTACATGATGTGTGGGTGTGTACATATTACATGATGTTAGGGTGTGTACATATTACATGATGTGTGGGTGTGTGCATATTACATGATGTGTGGGTGTGTACATATTACATGATGTGTGGGTGTGTACATATTACATGATGTTTGGCTGTGTACATATTGCATGATGTGTGGCTGTGTAATATTACATGATGTGTGGCTGTGTACATATTACATGATGTTTGGGTGTGTACATATTACATGATGTTTGGGTGTGTACATATTACATGATGTTTGGCTGTGTACATATTACATGATGTGTGGGTGTGTACATATTACATGATGTGTGGTGTACACATATTACATGATGTGTGGGTGTGTGCATATTACATGATGTGTGGGTGTGTACATATACATGTTTGGGTGTGTACATATTACATGATGTTTGGGTGTGTACATATTACATGTTTGGGTGTGTACATATTACATGATGTTGGGTGTGTATATATTACATGTTTGGGTGTGTATATATTACATGTTTGGGTGTGTACATATTACATGATGTTTGGGTGTGTACATATTACATGATGTTTGGGTGTGTACATATTCATGATGTGTGGGTGTGTACATATTACATGATGTTTGGGTGTGTACATATTACATGATGTTTGGGTGTGTGCATATTACATGATGTTTGGGTGTGTACATTTACATGATGTTTGGGTGTGTACATATTACATGATGTTTGGGTGTGTATATATTACATGTGTTTGGGTGTGTACATATTACATGTTTGGGTGTGTACATATTACATGTTTGGGTGTGTACATATTACATGATGTTTGGGTGTGTACATATTACATGATGTGTGGTTGTGTACATATTACATGTTTGGGCTGTGTACATATTACATGATGTGTGGGTGTGTACATATTACATGATGTTGGGTGTGTACATATTACATGATGTGTGGGTGTGTACATATTACATGATGTTTGGTTGTGTACATATTACATGATGTTTGGGTGTGTATATATTACATGATGTGTGGGTGTGTACATATTACATGATGTTTGGTGTGTACATATTACATGATGTGTGGGTGTGTACATATTACATGATGTGTGGTGTGTACATATTACATGATGTTTGGGTGTGTAATATTACATGATGTTTGGGTGTGTAATATTACATGTTGTTGGGTGTGTACATATTACATGATGTGTGGGTGTGTACATATTACATGATGTTTGGGTGTGTACATATTACATGATGTGTGGGTGTGTACATATTACATGATGTTGGGTGTGTTATATTACATGTTGTGTGGGTGTGTACATATTACATGATGTGTTGGGTGTGTACATATTACATGATGTGTTGGGTGTGTACATATTACATGATGTTTGGTGTGTATATACAGGCCCGCTTTGAGTGATATGGAGATTAGTGGGTGAAAATGAATACTTGTGTTAGATGACATTTTCAATTTTTTCATGTTCCTATGGATTTGGAGAGGTGTTGGTGGTGGTGGTGGTGGTGGGGAAATGGACCTTAACTGTGGAGTCACACTTTCTTATCTCTGTGTGTTGACGTTTGTAAGGGGGGGGGGGGAGCACAGAGCAGGAGGAATGATGGACAACAGAGGGGGAGAAACGTGGTGTGCATGTGATGTTTGAAATGATGTCATATTTATACACTCTCAGAGTTAATGGTATCTTACAGTGTGACATGTAACCTTTCTTTGTCATTATACTGTGTGTGGACAATGTTCAGTTTTAATGAAGTTTTCACTGGATAAATATCTGGGATAGTTTGATTTGCGCTTTGAGTAGTTTAAGTGTGGAATGCTGTGACGGCTGTCAATTGTTATTTTTGTGGTGACTGTTTTGTCTTTTCAACAGGAGTGTGTGTGTGAAAACAGTGATATTTCATGGTTTGTGTGGGTCCATGGGCATTATGGATGACTTTTGATTTAAAAGATTTAATCATTATCGATGTGTATCTGGTGAGTTTCTGTTTATTACGGGCCCTGTTACTGCAAAAATGAAATCCGAAAAATTGATACAGTCATATGGAATTACACTGAACTGAAGTGATAGTATTATGAACCATGAGAGTTAGAGTAAGTTTAAGGGTACTGTAGTATTTGTATGGTGTGAATGCGCGTGTACGTGGGTGTATATGTGTGCGTGCGTTGCATTTGTTGTTGTGTTGTGTTTTGTGGTGTTGTGTGTGTGTGTGTGTGTGTGTGTGTGTGTGGTGTGTGTGTGTGTGTGTGGTGTGTGGTGTGTGTGTGTGTGTGTGTGTGTGTGTGTGTGTGTGTGTGTGTGTGTGTGTGTGTGTTGTGTGTGCTGTGTTGCTGTTGCTGTGTTGTGCTGTGAGGCATGGTAGTTTGGTGTCAGACAGTTTTCAAGAGAAGTTTTTGAAAAGAATAAAACATAAAGCTAAAAAACCCCAAAAACAACAACAACACACACACACACACACACACCACACACACACACACACACACACACACACACACACAACAAAACTAATGAACAAACAAAAGAAATGACAAGCTATCTAACATGAATAATCACAAACACAGTCGTTTACACACACACACACACACACACACACAACACACACACACATCACACACACACACACACACATAACATAACACATACACACACACATACACTAAACACACATACACACACTACACAACATACACATCCACATACACACACACATACACACATAACAAAAACATAACCACACTCACTTACACACACGCACGCACACGCACCACACACACGGACGAGGACAGAGACAGCGACAGGGAGAGACAGAAAGAGGAGGGAGAGAGGGAGAGAGGGAGGGAGAGGACGCCGCACCAGCTCACGATCAATGACAGGCTCAGGTCATTCACACACAGGCACTACTTACATCATGGATCGAATAAAACTTTTCTCTCACTCGCAACGCATTTCAAAACAGGACACAATATTCGCTTCATAAGAAGATCATTTCAATTTTCACTAGAAAATGCCAAGAATCCATGGATAAATGTGACTTGCCCTTTCAAAGGAAGAGTCAAAAAAAAATAAATTAAAAAAAACCTTCAAGCATTGGACTTATCGCTATGGAAATTGCAATTACAACGAGAAACAAAATTCTGAATGAATATTTTGAGTTATCTGACATGGAAACTAATAAACTCTCATGAGAGAGAGAGAGGGGGGGGCAGGAGCAGAGCGAGCGAGTGAGAGAGAAACAGACAAACACAGAAATGGAGAGAGACAGACAAACAAACAGAGAGACAGACAGAAACAGTTATTACATTATCATTATTGTTTAAAGCCCAAGCGACTGCACAGAACCATGTTTATAACCATCTCACCATCTCTTTGAACATTGGGAACAAACAAAAGAAAAAAGAAATGTGGGCACACATATCTATAACTTTGTGTCT
>JAPXFY010000024.1:66602744-66617744 GCA_030674185.1 Monoplex corrugatus | reverse complement strand
GGTGGCTTTGTCACCACTCCATCTATTGACGATGCAGTTTATCACCCATTAGGCTGTGAAGTCAATGGTGGCTTTGTCACCACTCCATCTATTGACGATGCAGTTTATCACCCATCAGGCTGTGAGTTCAATGGTGGCTTTGTCACCACTCCATTTATTGACCATGCAGTTTATCACCCATTAGGCTGTGAGGTCAATGGTGGCTTTGTCACCACTCCATCTATTGACGATGCAGTTTTTCACCCATTAGGCTGTGAGGTCAATGGTGGCTTTGTCATCACTCCATCTATTGACCATGCAGTTTATCACCCATCAGGCTGTGAGGTCAATGGTGGCTTTGTCACCATTCCATCTATTGACCATGCAGTTTATCACCCATTAGGCTGTGAGGTCAATGGTGGCTTTGTCACCACTCCATCTATTGACGATGCAGTTTATCACCCATTAGGCTGTGAGGTCAATGGTGGCTTTGTCACCACTCCATCTATTGACCATGCAGTTTATCACCCATTAGGCTGTGAGGTCAATGGTGGCTTTGTCACCACTCCATCTATTGACCATGCAGTTTATCACCCATCAGGCTGTGAGGTCAATGGTGGCTTTGTCATCACTCCATCTATTGACGATGCAGTTTATCACCCATCAGGCTGTGAGGTCAATGGTGGCTTTGTCACCATTCCATCTATTGACGATGCAGTTTATCACCCATTAGGCTGTGAGGTCAATGGTGGCTTTGTCACCACTCCATCTATTGACCATGCAGTTTATCACCCATTAGGCTGTGAGGTCAATGGTGGCTTTGTCACCACTCCATCTATTGACCATGCAGTTTATCACCCATTAGGCTGTGAGGTCAATGGTGGCTTTGTCACCACTCCATCTATTGACCATGCAGTTTATCACCCATCAGGCTGTGAGGTCAATGGTGGCTTTGTCACCACTTCATCTATTGACGATGCAGTTTATCACCCATCAGGCTGTGAGGTCAATGGTGGCTTTGTCACCACTCCATTTATTGACGATGCAGTTTATCACCCATCAGGCTGTGAGGTCAATGGTGGCTTTGTCACCACTCCATCTATTGACCATGCAGTTTATCACCCATCAGGCTGTGAGGTCAATGGTGGCTTTGTCACCACTCCATCTATTGACGATGCAGTTTATCACCCATCAGTCTGTGAGGTCAATGGTGGCTTTGTCACCACTCCATTTATTGACGATGCAGTTTATCACCCATCAGGCTGTGAGGTCAATGGTGGCTTTGTCACCACTCCATTTATTGACGATGCAGTTTATCACCCATCAGGCTGTGAGGTCAATGGTGGTTTTGTCACCACTCCATCTATTGACCACCGACATAACTAACAGCTGTGCAAAAAAAAAATCAGATGAATGCAAAGACGTTGTCAAACACTGGGGACATTCCTCTCAGCCTCCTCCATCTTCCTCTACTGTAATCTCCTCCTCCTCCTTTGTCTCCTCCATTTTTAAAAAAAACTATTTCTCCTTCTTTTCTTTCTTTCTCTTTACACATATTTGTCTTTTCGTCTTTCTTCCTGTCAAGTAGGCAACTAACGACTACCTTTCTGTCAACACTCTGTCCTTACATGGTGTCTGTGGCCTCAGTCTACATGGAATTTATTCTGAGAATGAAGGCGCCATCTTTACAATCACTCACTCTCTCTCCCTCCCTCCTCTCTCTCTCTCTCTCCCTCCCTCCCTCTCTCTCTCTCTCTCCCTCCCTCCCTCTCTCTCTCTCTCTCTTTCTCTCTCGTTAAAATAAGAAAGTGTATTGCATACCAAATGCTAAACCAAGCAACTAGATACCGTTTTGTACGACAGGCGGGATTCCATGTTGGGTAAGACGTGGGACTTCCAATGACAGAGTCTGAGTTCGATTCTGTATATGTAGATGAAATGTGGAGACAGTTCCCAACTCCCAAATCAGCACATGCTGGCCTACTCGTGCCTGAACACACGCCACATGTGTACACACACAGACCACAAAATCCATACGTTATATAAACATCTTGACAATCATGCGTTGGCTTACGGTGACACGAAACTGCCCAGTATATAACTCCTCAAAATGTAATATGGGGGGGGGGGGGGTGTAAAAATCTCTGCAAGTAAAAGTCTGCACATGCATACTGCTGCACGTGTCAGTTGCATCCCACGAAGACAGAAAAACGGAGTATCATACGAATTGAATGCAGCAATACAAACACCCACAATCACAGTATTACAGTAACGTCTACATTTGTCTTTACCAATACAATTATTGTAAAAGACATGTCACACCCGACGAATATGGTACTATTCCGTTTCAATGCAAAATCGGGGTTGTTGAGAGTGACTGAAAAATTTGATTTGTCATACAACCCCATCTAAAACGTTGATTGAAACATGAATTTGTCATCCCACCAAAACTAAACACTGACTGAGAAATTAATGGACCATCCCACAATAACTTAAACCATGACAGAAATTAATGGGTCATCCCACAATAACTTAAAACACTTTATGATGTATTAATGATGTGTGTATGCTGTTTATTATCGTCTGTATTTATAATAATAATAATAATTAATAATTACAATATTTATATAGCGCAAAATCTTGATAAAATCAAATCTAAGCGCTGAAACAGACACACACACGCACGCACGCACACACACGCACGCACGCATACACACGCACGCACGCACGTACACACACGCACGCACGCACACACACACACACACACACACACGCGCACACACACACACACGCACACGGCTATAAATGGGGAGAAAGAATAAAAGCAATGGAAAATTATAGAGAGCATATTATATACAATTATATATTACAATGTGATTCCCCTCCGAGTGGAGACAGGCTGCAGAGGGGATTGAGTGAGGTCAGGATTTTATGCAGAGGAGAAAAGGTGAGTTTTGAGAGCGGACTTGAAGGAGACAAAAGTAGGTTGCTGACGGACTGAGAGAGGAAGTTTGTTCCAGGAGAGTGGACCAGAAACAGAGAAGGCTCGTGGACCATAGGTATTGAGCTTAGTGCGTGGAAAGCGAAAAGTCAGAGGATCGGAGGCAGAGCGGAGGGTACGTGAGGGAACATAGATCTCAAGCAGGCTTGACAGGTAATCGGGGGCTGCGTTATTGAGGCTTTTGTAGCACATGGTGTCTAGTTTGTACTGTATGCGCTTTGATGTAGGGAGCCAGTGAAGTTGTGCCAGGAGAGGAGATATGTGGTCAGCTTTTTTCTTTTTTAGTACAAGGCGTGCAGCATTGTTTTGAATGCGCTGTAGGATGTGAATGGTGGAGGCAGGAAGACCGGACAGGAGTGAATTGCAATAGCCAATGCGAGACATTATGAAGGAGAGAACGAGTTTTGCAGTTGTTTCGACAGAGAGATACTTCCTGATCAGCCTTATACGATGGAGGTGATAGTTGCAAGATCTGGTAGTTTGAGAAACAAAGTTGTTCATGGAGAGGGTAGAGTCAATGCAGACACCAAGGTTTTTAGCTGAATCAGAAATTGGGACTGATGTGTTACATAATGGGAGAGAAAGAGGAGGCAGCTGAGAAAGTTTCTGACGGGTGCCAATGAGGATAGCTTCTGTCTTGTCATCATTTAGCTGAAGTTTGTTGTATGTCATCCAATTTTTGATGTCCGAGTAACACTCAGTGGTGCGAGTCAGGAGGCGCTGTATATTGTCAGGTGAGTCACTGTCTTGAAGTTGGGTGTCATCAGCATAGAAGTGGTGTTTTATAGAGTGGGAGTTGATGATGGTGGACAGGGGGGAGGTGTAAAGAGTGAAAAGAACAGGGCCAAGACAGATCCTTGTGGAACACCACAGGTCAGGTATGCAGGTTGAGAGTAAGTGCCATTGATGAGAACAGTTTGTAAGTGTTACTTTCCAATGGTCTGTTCTAAACACAAAGGTAAGTGTTACTTTCCAATGGTCTGTTCTAAACACAAAGTTAGGTGTTAAATTGGAATGGTCTGTTCTATACACAAAGTTAATTTCGAATGGTCTCTTCTATACACAAAGTTAAGTGTTACTTTCGAATGGTCTGTTCTATACACAAAGTTAATTTCGAATGGTCTCTTCTATACACAAAGTTAAGTGTTACTTTCGAATGGTCTGTTCTATACACAAAGTTAATTTCGAATGGTCTCTTCTATACACAAAGTTAAGTGTTATACTTTTCGAATGGTCTGTTCTATACACAAAGTTACTTTCCAATGGTCTGTTCTAAACACAAAGTTACTTTCCAATGGTCTGTTCTAAACACAAAGTTAAGTGCTAACTTTCCAATGGTCTGTTCTAAACACAAAGTTAAGTGCTACTTTCCAATGGTCTGTTCTAAACACAAAGTTACTTTCCAATGGTCTGTTCTAAACACAAAGTTAAGTGTTACTTTCCAATGGTCTGTTCTATACACAAAGTTAAGTGTTACTGTCCAATGGTCTGTTCTATACACAAAGTTACTTATCCAATGGTCTGTTCTAAACACAAAGTTACTTTCCAATGGTCTGTTCTAAACACAAAGTTAAATGTTACTTTCCAATGGTCTGTTCTATACACAAAGTTAAGTGTTACTGTCCAATGGTCTGTTCTATACACAAAGTTACTATCCAATGGTCTGTTCTATACACAAAGTTACTTTCCAATGGTCTGTTCTAAACACAAAGTTAAATGTTATGCTTTCCAATGGTCTGTTCTATACACAAAGTTATTGTCGAATGGTCTGTTCTAAACACAAAGTTACTGTCGAATGGTCTGTTCTAAACACAAAGTTAAGTGTTATTTTCCAATGGTCTGTTCTAAAGACAGTTATATATCTGCAGCTTGCTATCGTCGACTGAAATCTTTTCTACAACGTTATTTATATGCAGCTTTTAAAACTGCTGCTGCTGTTGCTGTTGCTGCAGATGATGCTATTGTTGTATGATGTGTTTGTTGTTCTGTTGTTATTGTTGGTATTGTTGCTGCTGTTGTTGCTGTTTACGTACGATCTAGACCCTTTGACTGTAACGTTCTTTTAAATTATCAAATGCAGTATAAAACCTTTGAAATCTTTTTGTTTAAGTTATCTGTATGCAGTCTAGTCCAAAAAAAAAATCTGACATTGCCGCCAACAGACACACAGACACAGAAAGACTCCTGATCGATAAAATCATTCTCCCTCAACTTGAGAGCAGAGGGGATGGGGTGTGAGAACACAACAACATCAGGATGCAGGCAGTTTGGCAAAGTGTCAACTGTTCGTGTCGTCTTGGGGCTGAGTCATCGCCAATAAATATGACAGCTGGTCTACAACGGCTTCCACGTCTGCCCCAACGGGAAAATGGAGGACGGCGTATGGGGTTTGGGTGGGGAGGGGGGCAGTGGGAGGGAGGGCGAGTATCGTGGTCTGTAAAGGAGGGGGAGAGATACAGACACGAAGGTATGCATGCTGGCACAGACACACACACACACAAGAAACAGACACACTGACACGAGTGCAAATGTTCAGTGTTTAACAGATCAGTTATAACCACAACCAGCGCATGGAGAACAACAGCAAATATATGACGATCCAACGGATTAACATTTAACATGAAGCAGAAAAAAACTTTATGACAGTCCAACAGAAAAAACTTTATGACTGTCCAACAGAAAAAAACTTTATGACAGTCCAACAGAAAAAACTTTATGACTGTCCAACAGAAAAAAACTTTTGACTGTCCAACAGAAAAAAACTTTATAACAGTCCAACAGAAAAAAACTTTATAACTGTCCAACAGAAAAAAACTTTATAACTGTCCAACAGAAAAACTTTATGACTGTCCAACAGAAAAACTTTATGACTGTCCAACAGAAAAACTTTATGACTGTCCAACAGAAAAACTTATGACTGTCCAACAGAAAAAAAACTTTATGACTGTCCAACAGAAAAAACTTTATAACTGTCCAACAGAAAAAAACTTTATAACTGTCCAACAGAAAAAAAACTTTATGAACTGTCCAACAGAAAAAAAACTTTATGACTGTCCACAGAAAAAAACTTTATGACTGTCCAACAGAAAAAAACTTTATAACTGTCCAACAGAAAAAAACTTTATAACTGTCCAACAGAAAAAAACTTTATGACTGTCCAACAGAAAAACTTTATGACTGTCCAACAGAAAAAAATTTATAACTGTCCAACAGAAAAAAACTTTATGACTGTCCAACAGAAAAAAACTTTATGACTGTCCAACAGAAAAAACTTTATGACTGTCCAACAGAAAAACGTTATGACTGTCCAACAGAAAAACTTTATGACTGTCCAACAGAAAAACTTTATGACTGTCCAACAGAAAAACGTTATGACTGTCCAATAAAAAGAACAACACTTTATGACTGTCCAACAGAAAAGAGTACATTTGAAATTATCCTACTTGACTATAGGATAGTCAAATGTTCAGAAAATACCTATACAATTGTAGAGTATTCATACATGCAGGTAGGCAGACACAAAGGGAATTGTAACAACACAATATAACGTGTAATGTAACAACACAACATAACGTGTAATCCTTTTTCCTCCCTAAATCGCAATCTCCCAGCACCTGTCTTTTTGTAAGGGAGGTAATTTCACACAAACCTAAGGAATGTCTGTCCTCACTACCTAAACAAAATGTTTTCGCAAATGTTCTCGACTGTTTCGCAAAATCGCAGCCCGCTGAGAAATCGCCAACGCGTAAGGTTGGAGAACACAGTGTCAATGCCAAGGCCACAAGGCTAAAAATAACAACAACCCACAATCAGGGTGTTTGAGGAACGTGGGTGAACAACACTTTCTAAGGACTTTTCGAAAATATTTTAAATGTTTTGATTGTTACGACAATCGTACTATAGTCCTCAATGTTTGTCACAGTGACCCCGAGAACGACAAAATCTGGATTTTCTGTAATAAGTGTATGGAAAGGAAACTTATTAGAATGCTTTGACATTTTTTTTCATTTCCCTCTTCACTTTTGTAAAAAGTTTTCCCCCTTCAAATGCAAACTTCTGCAAAGACAGAGGGGACAAATACATCAAGAACAGCTCCATAACTGAAGTTATTGGCGACAGATGTGGAAGAAACCTTCACCCTTCCAGTCAGTTTTAGGATCAGGTAACAATTCACAGCTGGATGAAGTGGAGACTGCGCATTCCAAACTGTGCTCTTCCATCTAGATTTCTCTCTTTGTTGACAATGCTCTGGCTTATCTGCACATCTCAAGTGGGACGTTGTTCATTGTTCAGCTATTGGCTTACTGTACACTAACTCGTTGTTCATTGTTCAGCTACTGGCTTACTGTACACTAACTCGTTGTTCACAGTTGTTCAGCTATTGGCTTACTGTACACTAACTCGTTGTTCATTGTTCAGCTATTGGCTTACTGTACACTAACTCGTTGTTCATTGTTCAGCTATTGGTTTACTGTACATTAACTCGTTGTTCATTGTTGTTCAGCTGTTGGCTTACTGTACACTAACTCGTTGTTCACAGTTGTTCAGCTATTGGCTTACTGTACACTAACTCGTTGTTCATAGTTGTTCAGCTATTGGCTTACTGTACAGTAACTCGTTGTTCATTGTTCAGCTATTGGCTTACTGTACACTAACTCGTTGTTCATTGTTCAGCTATTGGCTTACTGTACACTAACTCGTTGTTCACAGTTGTTCAGCTATTGGCTTACTGTACACTAACTCGTTGTTCATAGTTGTTCAGTTATTGGCTTACTGTACACAAACTCGTTGTTCATAGTTGTTCAGCTATTGGCTTACTGTACACTAACTCGTTGTTCATTGTTCAGCTATTGGCTTACTGTACACTAACTCGTTGTTCATTGTTGTTCAGCTATTGGCTTGCTGTACACTAACTCGTTGTTCATTGTTGTTCAGCTATTGGCTTACTGTACACTAACTCGTTGTTCATTGTTGTTCAGCTATTGGCTTACTGTACACTAACTCGTTGTTCATTGTTCAGTTAAGTTATTGGCTTACTGTACACTAACTCGTTGTTCATTGTTGTTCAGCTATTGGCTTACTGTACACTAACTCGTTGTTCATAGTTGTTCAGCTATTGGCTTACTGTACACTAACTCGTTGTTCATTGTTGTTCAGCTGTTGGCTTACTGTACACTAACTCGTTGTTCATTGTTGCTCAGCTATTGGCTTACTGTACACTAACTCGTTGTTCATAGTTGCTCAGCTATTGGCTTACTGTACACTAACTCGTTGTTCATAGTTGCTCAGCTATTGGCTTACTGTACACTAAGCCCTCGGCCACACTACGAGCGGCGCTGTGAAGCGGGCTGCGGGATAGCAGTAGGTGAGCTTTGAGCTGTGAGCGGTGGGTGGCCACACCAAAAGCGGTGACAGCTTGTGGTTAGCTTGCCTACTGCTGGCTACAAGCTCGGTGACCGCTGAAGTGGCCACACTACAAGCTGCTAGGGGCTGGTTATGTGCTGGTGTGCTGCTAGCTGTCGTTCACACAGTTGGTTTCAGAATGTCGGTGAGCAGGTATCTTGTGCTTCATGAGTTATCAGAGTCATCGCCATTTCTTCGACAAGAAATTCTTATTGTCGAAAGACAGTACTGGGTCCATCCCATTAATCAACAGAGAAATGTATATGGTGAATATCATCATTTGGTAACGAACCTTAAACAGCATAAAGAAAGATTTCAATCCTACTTCAGGATGTGCAAATGTGTGTGTGTACTATACATGTCTTTGCACGAGCGAACATCTGTGCGTGTGTGGCACATGTGCGAGCGTGTACATTTTTAACGTTTCTGGAGAAGGAAGGGAAAGGGGGCAGGGACATAAGTTTAACTCGACTATTTGTAGTTACTTGCATGAAAGAAAGACAAAACAAAACAAAACAAAATTAAAAAACCGAAACGAAAAGCAAAACAAAACAAAACAAAAAAACTTTGGCACGGTAAAGCAATACACCTGTCATAGAAACCGCCCCCCCCTCTCTCTCTCTCTCTCTCTCTCTCTCTCTCTCTCTCTCTCTCACTCTGTCTGTCTGCCTGTCTGTCTCTCTCACTCTCACTCTGTCTGTCTGTCTGTCTCTCTCTCTCTCTCTCTCACTCTGTCTGTCTGCCTGTCTGTCTCTCTCACTCTCACTCTGTCTGTCTGTCTGTCTCTCTCTCTCTCTCTCTCTCTCACTCTGTCTGTCTGCCTGTCTGTCTCTCTCACTCTCACTCTGTCTGTCTGTCTCTCTCTCTCTCTCTCTCTCTCTCTCTCACTCTGTCTGTCTGCCTGTCTGTCTCTCTCACTCTCACTCTGTCTGTCTGTCTCTCTCTCTCACTCTGTCTGTCTGTCTCTCTCTCTCACTCTGTCTGTCTGTCTGTCTCTGTCTGTCTGTCTGTCTGTCTCTCTCACTCTGTCTGTCTGTCTGTTTGTCTCTCTGTCTGTCTGTCTGTCTCTCTCTCTCTCCCCTTCCTTCTCTTCCCCTGTCACCTTATTGGTTTGCCGTATTTTCTGTTTGCAAGCACACTTAAGATGGGCCGACAGAAAATTAAATAGAACGAAAAGTGGACACACACACACACACACACACACACACACACACACACAGAAAGAGAGAGAGAGAGGGGGGGGGAGGCATAATTCTTTTTAGACTTCAAAACATAAAACCCTTCCCATCCGACTACATTCTCCTCTTCTGTTTTTGTTTTTGTTTTGTTTTGTTTTAATCCAATGACTTGGTCGTCTAAGTGATCAATAATTTTTTATTATGTGAAGACAAGTTAACAAAAACAACAGTGAACACAAAGAGACAGACAGACACATCTTTGTTGCTACCTACTTTAATGATGTACTTGAAATCTGTTTAGCTCCTTATAAAAAAATGAAATCATCTGAGTGAATAGGCCATTTCATCGCAGGTACACATCAAACGCGCGTGCGTGAAAAAATGAACACACGCATATGGCCATTCATTGGAACCAGGACACACACATTCGATGGGAACGGCACACACACACACACACACACACACACACACACACACACACACACACACAAACACACATACACACACACACACACACACATACACACACACACACATACACACACACACACACACACATACACACACACACACACACACACACATACACACACACACACACACACAGACACACACACATACACACACACACACACACACACACACCACACACACACACACACACACACAGCCATTCAATTAGACGATTACACACATACGCTCATACACGCACACACACAAAGCACGCATGTACGCATACAAGTACGCACGAACACACACACGCACGCTTATGCACGCACGCACGCACGCACGCACACACACAAGTATTTATATAAAAATCAGTTTCAGCATATAACCTGACAATCCACACATCTCAGCTAGTTCTTGGAAAAGTTTGGTACGAACGTCTCTGTTCATAAAGTCTTTCTTGAATGAAAGCAATAAATTCCAACGTTTCATCTTTTTCTGAAGAAGTGGAACACATTTTCACTTTCCCTGAGATTCTACAAAGAGCGTCTGCTGCACTTTCTACCATGCCAGCCGCTGACCCCACTTTGCTTATCGCGCCAGTTCCATAAACATCCGGTCACCTGGGAAACCACCGACAAAAACACCGCACGAGCGGCGAGCGACGATAAATGCCCGGGACATTGTCGTCGCTCGCCACCAGCACTATCCGCGCGGTTATCGCCCGTGGTGTGGCCGCCTGTACAGTAATCAGTGTCATCTTTCTCGTCGCGCCGCTACAGCGCAGCTCACAGCGCAGCTCATCGCTCGTAGTGTGGCCGCACCCTAAGGCTGCAGCCACAATACGAGCTGTGAGCTGGTTGTAGCTGCGCGACGAGAACGACGACATGATTACTGTACAGGCGGCCACACCACGGGCGATAACCGCGCGGATGGTGCTAGCGGTGAGCGACAGAAATGTCCCCGGTATTCATCGTCGCTCGCAGCTCGAGCGGTGTTTCTGTCAATGGTTTTCCTCAGGCCCCGACCGGATGTTTATGGAACTACCGGCGATAATCAAAACAGATACAGCAGCTGGTGTCGTAGAATTTGCAGGGAGGGGAGGGGAGGGGAGGGACTGGGTGAGCGCGCACACGGCATGCACGTAAACATGAGAATGTGTTGGGTGATACAGCGTCTTGCACGTATTGCAATTGATCCACAAGTCATTGAATTTTACATTCTGTAAATAGTTCTCCTTTTTTACTGATTACGTGTAAGTCAATACACGCACACAGTTATATGTATATATATATACAATATGGATACATATAGATACATGGATATCAAGGAAGATAAACGTCAATGATGCTAAACAGGATACTACACGCATGTTATACACACATACTATTTGATATCTAATCTTACAAAGTACATTATATGGCTCACACACACACACTCACACCACACACACACACACACACACACACACACACACACACACACACACACACACACACACACAATATATATATATATATGTATATATACATATATATATGTATATATACACACACACACACACACACATATATATATATATATTGTGTGTGTGTGTGTGTTTCAAGTACATTATCTCATTACTTTAATTGTGATGAAAAATATTTAATAATGATAAGAACCGATATTATTGTTAATCTCATTATTGTTATTATTCTCATCCTCATTATCACTATTATTAATATCATTATTTTGTAATTATTATTATGATTAATATTTCATTATTATTATTATTGTTATTGTTTTATTATAATTATTATTATATCCTTATTATTATTATTATCATAGAACTAATTATTTCCAGTAAAAAGAGCTGACAATGGCATGCAATAGATAATCATGTACAGCGTGCTTAATTAAGCAGCGTTCATACAAAACATTCCTCTGCTGACATTGGTCGTCTGAAGGCAGTTTTCTGTTTTGTTTTGTAAATTCACGACGAACAAGTAACCAGTAGGATCGAGATAAAGTGTTTGGAAGCGTCTTGAAAACAGGAGTGAAATCTTTCTCCCTCCTGTCTGAGGTCTGGTACCAAATGATGATATTCACCGCACACACTTCTTTGTTCATTAAATTAATGGGATGGACCCAGTACTGTCTTTCAGCAAAAAGAATTGCTTGTCGTAGAAATGGCGATGACTCTGATAACTCATGAAGCACAAGATACCTGCTCACCAACATTCTGAAACCAACTGTGTGAACGACAGCTAGCAGCACACCAGCCCACAACCAGCCCCTAGCAGCTTGTAGTGTGGCCACTTCAGCGGTCACCGAGCTTGTAGCCAGCAGTAGGCAAGCTAACCACAAGCTGTCATCGCTTTTAGTGTGGCCACCCACCGCTCACAGCTCAAAGCTCGCCTACCGCTATCCCGCAGCTCAGCCCAAAGCACCGCTCGTAGTATGGCCGAGGGCTAACTCGTTGTTCATAGTTGTTCAGCTATTGGCTTACTGTACACTAACTCGTTGTTCATAGTTTTTCAACTATTGGCTTACTGTACACTAACTCGTTGTTCATTGTTCAGCTACTGGTTTACTGTACACTAACTGGTTGTTCATTATTCAGCTACTGGCTTACTGTACACTAACTCGTTGTTCATTGTTGTTCAGCTATTGGCTTACTGTACACTAACTCGTTGTTCATAGTTGTTCAGCTGTTGGCTTACTGTACACTAACTCGTTGTTCATAGTTGTTCAGCTATTGGCTTACTGTACACTAACTCGTTGTTCATTGTTGTTCAGCTGTTGGCTTACTGTACACTAACTCGTTGTTCATTGTTGTTCAGCTATTGGCTTACTGTACACTAACTCGTTGTTCATAGTTGTTCAGCTGTTGGCTTACTGTACACTAACTCGTTGTTCATTGTTCAGCTGTTGGCTTACTGTACACTAACTCGTTGTTCATAGTTGTTCAGCTATTGGCTTACTGTACACTAACTCGTTGTTCATAGTTGTTCAGCTGTTGGCTTACTGTACACTAACTCGTTGTTCATTGTTCAGCTGTTGGCTTACTGTACACTAACTCGTTGTTCTGTTCAGCTGTTGGCTTACTGTACACTAACTCGTTGTTCATTGTTCAGCTGTTGGCTTACTGTACACTAACTCGTTGTTCATAGTTGTTCAGCTGTTGGCTTACTGTACACTAACTCGTTGTTCATAGTTGTTCAGCTATTGGCTTACTGTACACTAACTCGTTGTTCATAGTTGTTCAGCTGTTGGCTTACTGTACACTAACTTGTTGTTCTGTTCAGCTGTTGGCTTACTGTACACTAACTCGTTGTTCTATTCAGCTGTTGGCTTACTGTACACTAACTCGTTGTTCATTGTTGTTCAGCTGTTGGCTTACTGTACACTAACGTATCATTTCATCTGTCTTTAAGAGTCTAAGATTTAGTTTGATGTTGCTTTTGGTCTGTTTCCTTTTCCTTAATTTCAGCCTAAACCTTCCCACTACAGGATTGTGGTCACTGTTGCAGTCTGCACCTGGTAGTGTTTTTGCTGACAGTAAAGAATTTATAAATTTTCATTAATCAGGATGTAGTCAATCTGATTTCTGGTTTTATCTCCTGGACTCCTCCAAGTCCATTTTCTTCTATTAGGCAATTCCAACCGAGTGTTTCCTACTATGAACTCATTCATCTGTGCCCATTCCACAAGTTTCCCTCCCCTTTCATTTTATGTACCAAGGCCATGAGGTCCAACTATATCCTCCACCCTATCCTGTCCCACTTTAGCATTAAAATCTCCCATTATTTCTGTAACTTCTTGTGATTTACATTGGGCCTTGGCCGTCTCTAATACTTCGTAGAAGTTGTCGATGTCTTCCTGAGTACTTGTGGATGTTGGTGCACACAGCTAAATGTTTTTTCTGGGCTCTACGTCATGATGTAAAATGATTCATGACATCACTATAGTATTCTGTGCTCAGCCTTTGTCGGAATTTTTGTCCCACCCGGAAAATAATGATAATGAGACGTATTTTTAACCTGATTTATCCGGTTATATTCACACAGACAAAAATATTAAGCACATGCATTTATGGAGCACAATAACTTTTATTTATTGATGACAGCTAGTACTTGATGAACTGACACAGAAATGGAGTCTAACAATCAAGGTAGGCCTTCAAACGGCGACAGCGGCGACAGTTTTGTTTTTGGGGGGATAATGTTTTTTGTTCATTTGGCTATGCACATGACTGCAAAGAAAAAGGCCAGAGTAACAGGTCTGTCGGCATTTATCTATAAGTCAATCATATCAAGACAAGCGGTACAGTAACAAGAAACAGCTGAGGGTTTTAGCAATAACTGTCTCACAAACATACGGATTTTAAAACAAGAATATTTTACAACTTTTTTCTTCAGTTTTTGTTTCACAACAGTAAGACAAGAATATATTTAAGGTAACCATAACCAAAAACAGACAGACAGGTTCTATGAAGTACACGATAAATCCAAGACAGGCTGACTGCGGCTGCAAATTTGCTCTAACTGTCAATATTACACTGGTAGATTTCATTTACGACATGATATACATTAAAAAACGTAACTCAAAAGCAGATTGAAAGATAAAAATTATAATAAACCAAGATGACGTCTTCAACGTCAATCTAAACGAATTAATTATAATACACATTAAAAAACCAGCTAACAACGACAGATTTCAGGAACCACGATACAACTACTGTAATTGACCTCGAAACCCACTATACAACCGTAGATTGACTTCAGGAAAACATAAACACGGTGACTTCGAAACCACTAAACACTGTAATTACCTCAGAATACATAAAACTACGAGATTGACTTAGAAACACATAAACCTAGTAGATTGACCTCGAACCACTAAAACTATTAATTACCACAGAAATACCACATAAACACTGAAGACTTCAGGAAAACCCTATACAACTACTGTAGATGACCTTCAGGAAAACCACTATACAACTACTGTAGA
>JAPXFY010000024.1:66595244-66597744 GCA_030674185.1 Monoplex corrugatus | reverse complement strand
TATTTTGTTATTTTTGTTAAAGCCCAGCCGACTGCGTAGAGCCATATCAGGCTATAACCGTTTCAAAACACACTACTTCAACAGGAAAAAAAAGCATAAGAAAATGAAGTAAACATATCAATGGATTTGTGCACATAATCAAAGGAGATCTCCCTGGCCTTGACTCCGTCCAAATCATCACACAGGAGATGTAAACAATTACATGAATACAAATTTAAACATAGCTAAAGACTAAAGCTTGTGTAAAAACGGGCCTAAATACCAAAACTTGGTTACTCGTATCTCATTTCCCTACAGCCAAAACTGCACTTAATACATGTACCAGTTATCAATCCTATGAGAAAGCATGTAGGGCTTTATCGAACACGTACAGGTGAATGGACCATCAACAACACAGCCAGACCCCTGTCCAAGGCTCTACCACCAACAACACAACCAGCCCCCTGTCCAAGGCTCTACCATCAACAACACAGCCAGTCCCCTGTCCAAGGCTCTACCATCAACAACACAACCAGACCCCTGTCCAAGGCTCTACCACACAACAACAAAACCAGACCCCTGTCCAAGGCTCTACCATCAACAACACAGCCAGCCCCCTGTCCAAGGCTCTATCATCAACAACACAGCCAGCCCCCTGTCCAAGGCTCTACCATCAACAACACAGCCAGCCCCCTGTCCAAGGCTCTACCATCAACAACACAGCCAGCCCCTGTCCAAGGCTCTATCATCAACAACACAGCCAGCCCCCTGTCCAAGGCTCTGCCATCAACAACACAACCAGCCCCCTGTCCAAGGCTCTATCATCAACAACACAGCCAGCCCCCTGTCCAAGGCTCTACCATCAACAACACAGCCAGCCCCCTGTCCAAGGCTCTACCATCAACAACACAGCCAGCCCCCTGTCCAAGGCTCTACCATCAACAACACAGCCAGCCCCCTGTCCAAGGCTCTACCATCAACAACACAGCCATACCCCTGTCCAAGGCTCTACCATCAACAACACAGCCATACCCCTGTCCAAGGCTCTACCATCAACAACACAGCCATACCCCTGTCCAAGGCTCTACCATCAACAACACAGCCAGTCCCATAGTCCAAGGCTCTACCATCAACAACACAGCCAGCCCCCTGTCCAAGGCTCTACCATCAACAACACAGCCAGCCCCTGTCCAAGGCTCTACCATCAACAACACAGCCAGCCCCCTGTCCAAGGCTCTACCACCAACAACACAGCCAGACCCCTGTCCAAGGCTCTACCATCAACAACACAGCCAGCCCCTGTCCAAGGCTCTACCATCAACAACACAGCCAGCCCCCTGTCCAAGGCTCTACCACCAACAACACAGCCAGACCCCTGTCCAAGGCTCTACCATCAACAACACAGCCAGCCCCTGTCCAAGGCTCTACCATCAACAACACAGCCAGCCCCCTGTCCAAGGCTCTACCATCAACAACACAACCAGACCCCTGTCCAAGGCTCTACATCAACAACACAACCAGCCCCCTGTCCAAGGCTCTACCATCAACAACACAGCCAGACCCATAGTCCAAGGCTCTGCCATCAACAACACAGCCAGCCCCTGTCCAAGGCTCTACCATCAACAACACAGCCAGCCCCCTGTCCAAGGCTCTACCATCAACAACACAGCCAGCCCCTGTCCAAGGCTCTACCATCAACAACACAGCCAGCCCCCTGTCCAAGGCTCTACCATCAACAACACAGCCAGCCCCTGTCCAAGGCTCTACCATCAACAACACAACCAGCCCCCTGTCCAAGGCTCTATCATCAACAACACAGCCAGCCCCCTGTCCAAGGCTCTATCATCAACAACACAGCCAGCCCCTGTCCAAGGCTCTACCATCAACAACACAGCCAGACCCCTGTCCAAGGCTCTACCATCAACAACACAGCCATACCCCTGTCCAAGGCTCTACCATCAACAACACAACCAGACCCCTGTCCAAGGCTCTACCATCAACAACACAGCCAGCCCCCTGTCCAAGGCTCTACCATCAACAACACAACCAGCCAGCTCGCTGAAAACTATGGCTGAGGGTCAAACCCACGACAGCGCACACCAACTGACCACCGGGCCCACAAAACAATGGCCTTTTAGAAGGACCTGAAGATCTGACAATGGTGATAATTTATGGATTGAAGTCTATTACGGGTATGACACCAAGAATTAGAAAAGGGAAGTGATGAAATAACGATTCGTGTGTATGGCCTCCAGGCTACCACTGTGCACGAACGGTACCCAACACTTGCAATGTTGGGGAAGGTAAAGCAGAGAGACAGCAGCAGGCAGACCTACGTAAAGCTGACGTGAAAATAATGAGGTTTCCACAACTGCACATCCAAACGAATTTAAAGCCAAGAGACACTGCTGAAAACAATCTTCAAATCATGCGACATATTCGTACTCCATCTCCCCAAAGCAGTAACAGTAATGAAATCAACAGTAATGAAATCAACAGTAATGAAATCAACAGTAATGAA
>JAPXFY010000024.1:66582744-66585244 GCA_030674185.1 Monoplex corrugatus | reverse complement strand
AACTGTTGCTCTCTAAACTGACTGACTAATGAAATGATTGCTCTCTAAATTGGCTGACTAATGAACTGATTGCTCTCTTAACTGACTGACTAATGAACTGTTGCTCTCTAAACTGACTGACTAATGAACTGTTGCTCTCTAAACTGACTGACTAATGAAATGATTGCTCTCTAAATTGGCTGACTAATGAACTGATTGCTCTCTTAACTGACTAATGAACTGATTGCTCTCTAAATTGACTGACTAATGAACTGATTGCTCTCTAAATTGACTGACTAATGAACTGTTGCTCTCTAAACTAACTGACTAATGAATTGATTGCTATTTTAACTGACTGACTAATGAACTGATTGCTCTCTAACTGACTAATGAACTGATTGCTCTCTAAATTGACTGACTAATGAACTGATTGCTCTCTTAATTGCTGATGAATGAACTGTTGCTCTCTAAATAACTGACTAATGAATTGATGCTCTCTAAATTGACTGACTAATGAACCATTGCTCTCCAAACTGACTACTAATGAACTGATTGCTCTCTTAACTGACTGACTAATGAACTGATTGCTCTCTAAACTGACTGACTAATGAATTGATTGCTCTCTTAACTGACTAATGAACTGATTGCTCTCTTAACTGACTGACTAATGAACTGATTGCTCTCTTAACTGACTGACTAATGAATTGATTGCTCTCTTAACTAACTGACTAATGAACTGATTGCTCTCTTAACTGACTGACTAATGAACCGATTGCTCTCTTAACTGACTGACTAATGAACTGATTGTTCTCTTAACTGACTAATGAATTAATTGCTCTCTTAACTGACTGACTAATGAACTGATTGCTCTCTTAACTGACTGACTAATGAACTGATTGTTCTCTTAACTGACTAATGAATTGATTGCTCTCTTAACTGACTGACTAATGAACTGATTGCTCTCTTAACTGACTGACTAATGAACTGATTGCTCTCTTAACTGACTGACTGATGAACTGATTGTTCTCTTAACTAACTGACTAATGAACTGATTGTTCTCTTAACTAACTGACTAATGAACTGATTGTTCTCTTAACTGACTGACTAATGAACTGATTGCTCTCTAAATTGGCTGACTAATGAACTGTTGCTCTCTAAACTGACTGACTAATGAACCAATTGCTCTCCAAACTGACTACTAATGAACGGATTGCTCTCTTAACTGACTGACTAGTGAACGGATTGCTGTCTTAACTGACTGACTAGTGAACGGATTGCTCTCTTAACTGACTAAAGAACTGATTGCTCTCTTAACTGATTGACTTATGAACTGATTGCTCTCAAAACTGACTAATGAATTGATTGCTCTTCAAACTGACTGACTAATGAACTGATTGCACTTTTCCCCCACAGTGACACAATACAAGATACAGAGTTTGCCTTGTTAATTGTGACCTGCTCTGACGAAATGACCCATAAGTCGCACAGGCCGAGTTGTACTAGAGGCCAGGATGGTAAAACACAGAGTTTTTCTGTCTGAGGTGCACACATGTCTTTTCTATCATTTTCCCTGCATGTGTTTTGAAAAGAATAACATTTAATGGTACAAAACATTGTGTTAGTGCTGACTGTGCCGTTTTTAACGCCTGCAGTCATGCTATCTTGATAGTTGAAAAAATAAACAAACAAAAGACACCAACCTTGACTGAATGCATGAAAATTGCCAAATCATATTGTATGTTATCTAGCTGAAGGGTTTTAGTCAGTGTCCTTGAGATTTACATCTTCAGCCAAAGACTTCAATCAGTGTGTGATCTGAATCTGTGAAACTTAGTTTCTCAAAATGGCTGATCGTGATTGCATTTACAGGCTTTAAAACATTACACCTCGTCAGTTTTCACAGAAGAGAAATGAACTTGGAATTATTATAAACTGTAAGATCAGAGCGTTTTCTGACACACAAAACAAAACAAAACAAAACAAAACAAAAAAACAAAACAAAACAAAACAAAACATGTACAAACAGCAGCTTAAGGTGATTTTCTATGAACGGGTCACAGTTGTCTGATCTGTATTTTGTCAACGATAACGGTAATGACATAATACAACAGTATTTAGCTGTATTTAGTTTTAAGAACTACGCGTGTGTGACCTATTTTGCTGATTATATCATTTTAGTTTATGCACAAACATGCACAAACATGCATGAACGCGAAGAAAAAAGACGAAGGGAGAGACAGACGGATTCAAAAAGCCAGACACAATAATATCAAAAACAACAAAACAACAAAACAACAAAAACAACAAAGAAGAGAAAGTGAAATCACACAGGAATCAAGGAATGACGGGGACAGTTGCGCCCTGAAGACACGATGTACGTTTTGTAGGGCAAAGCAAATGTTGGAGCTGATAAGAGCAGTCATCAATTACGTACAGCGCGTCAACTCCACGCGGCCACCTACACCCGCTCCCCCCCCACCCACCCCCACCCACCCACCCTTTCCAGTGCCGACTTCAAGTC
>JAPXFY010000024.1:66562744-66575244 GCA_030674185.1 Monoplex corrugatus | reverse complement strand
GATGTACAATAAACATTTTCTGAGTTCTGAGTTCTGAGTTCTCTCTCTCTCTCACTCACTCGCTGGCTTTTATGGTACTTTCTTAGTTTGTTTTAAAGTGAGCACTACAAACTAACTATGACAATTTGTGACAAAAATAAAAGTGAAAACAAAGCGCTTCAGACAGAGTAAGAAGAAAGAAAGACAATATCTTTTTTCACTGCTCACAAAGCAACATGAAGTGTGACAATATCTTTTTTCACTGCTCACAAAGCAACATGAAGTGTGACAGTACCTGTTTTCACTGCTCACAAAGCAACATGGAGTGTGACAATACCTTTTTTTCACTGCTCACAAAGCAACATGAAGTGTGACAATACCTTTTTTCACTGCTCACAAAGCAACATGAAGTGTGACAATACCTTTTTTCACTGCTCACAAAGCAACATGAAGTGTGACAATACCTTTTTTCACTGCTCACAAAGCAACATGAAGTGTGACAATACCTTTTTTCACTGCTCACAAAGCAACATGGAGTGTGACAATACCTTTTTTCACTGCTCACAAAGCAACATGGAGTGTGCCAGACCACTTGACAGCGGCGAACAAACACTCTGTGACAACGCTGTGCACAAAATAAATGATGTATTACTTGACCACACACTGTATGTAAGCGTTCGCCTAAAGCGTTTGTTAAAGCAGCTGTCAACCCAATTTGATCAATAAACGACACAAATAGCTTTAAATGCCCTAGGAGACAGAGAACGAGAGGGAGCGAGTGAGAGGGAGGAAGGGAGAGAGAGAGAGACTGGGGGGTGGGGGGAGAGACAGAGAAAGTTGAAACTTAAAAGCACTTCATTATTTAAAGATAATAACACAAGGCCCCACTGGATCCGTTTTCAGCTTGCCCTCCCTATTCTGTACGTATGTAAGTGTAAGTGTACTATCGAGATGAATTAATCCTAAGTAGAGAAATACAATTACAGTCAATCATAAAAGAATTACATGTACACAAAAGAAAAGAAGACAGAACAGTAAGCACGTCACCACTTAAAATACAATCATAGTCAAGAACAATAAGAACAACACACAATGAAAACCGGAGGGGGGGGGGGGTGGGGGGTGGGGGGGTGGCAACTGACACAAAATAGGCAGGCGCCTGTA
The DNA here is from genome assembly GCA_030674185.1 of Monoplex corrugatus. Lineage (NCBI taxonomy): Eukaryota > Metazoa > Mollusca > Gastropoda > Littorinimorpha > Ranellidae > Monoplex > Monoplex corrugatus. The sequence continues at coordinate 66,574,101 of JAPXFY010000024.1, read as the reverse complement.
TAAACGTTTCACGCTGAAGTTAAGGCACATACATAGGTTAGCATATGAGGCAAAAACAGATATATGTGCATCTATAGATAGAGAGAGAGGAAGGGAGGGAAGAGAGAGAAAGGGGAGGGAAGAAAACAGGGAGGGAAGTGATGAAAGAGAATGAGAAAGGGAGAGACAAGGAAAGAGAGAGAGGGAGAGAGAGAGAGAGAGAGATCTATTACCGACGGTGCCAGATAAGTAAACAGGAAGTACTTTTTTATTATCTAGTCCTGTCCCTGCTTTATGAGAGACAACAGACAGACTTCATTCAAGCCTGGAATTGATTAGCACTGGGACTACCAGGGAGGTGGGTAACATTGGTAGTTTTTATAGAGTATTGTAAAGACAGGGACTAGCAGGGAGGTGGGTAACATTGGTAGTTTTTATAGAGCATTGTAAAGACTGGGACTAGCAGGGAGGTGGGTAACATTGGTAGTTTTTATAGAGCATTGTAAAGACTGGGACTAGCAGGGAGGTGGGTAACATTGGTAGTTTTTATAGAGCATTGTAAAGACAGGGACTAGCAGGGAGATGGGTAACACTGGTAGTTTTTATAGAGCATTGTAAAGACAGGGACTAGCTAGCAGGGAGGTGGGTAACATTGGTAGTTTTTATAGAGCATTGTAAAGACTGGGACTAGCTAGCAGTGAGGTGGGTAACATTGGTAGTTTTTATAGAACATTGTAAAGACTGGGACTAGCAGGGAGGTGGGTAAAATTGGTAGTTTTTATAGAGCATTGTAAAGACAGGGACTAGCTAGCAGGGAGGTGGGTAACATTGGTAGTTTTTATAGAACATTGTAAAGACTGGGACTAGCAGGGAGGTGGGTAACATTGGTAGTTTTTATAGAGCATTGTAAAGACAGGGACTAGCTAGCAGGGAGGTGGGTAACATTGGTAGTTTTAATAGAACATTGTAAAGACAGGGACTAGCTAGCAGGGAGGTGGGTAACATTGGTAGTTTTTATAGAGCATTGTAAAGACAGGGACTAGCTAGCAGGGAGGTGGGTAACATTGGTAGTTTTTATAGAGCATTGTAAAGAACTGGGACTAGCTAGCAGTGAGATGGGTAACATAGGTAGTTTTTATAGAGCATTGTAAAGACAGGGACTAGCAGGGACGTGGGTAACATTGGTAGTTTTTATAGAGCATTGTAAAGACAGGGACTAGCTAGCAGGGAGGTGGGTAACATTGGTAGTTTTTATAGAGCATTGTAAAGACAGGGACCAGCAGGGAGGTTGTAACATTGGTAGTTTTTATAGAGCATTGTAAAGACAGGGACTAGCTAGCAGGGAGGTGGGTAACATTGGTAGTTTTTATAGAGCATTGTAAAGACAGGGACTAGCTAGCAGGGACGTGGGTAACATTGGTAGTTTTTATAGAGCATTGTAAAGACAGGGACTAGCAGGGACGTGGGTAACATTGGTAGTTTTTATAGAGCATTGTAAAGACAGGGACTAGCTAGCAGGGAGGTGGGTAACATTGATAGTTTTTATAGAGCATTGTAAAGACAGGGACTAGCTAGCAGGGAGGTGGGTAACATTGATAGTTTTTATAGAGCATTGTAAAGACAGGGACTAGCAGGGACGTGGGTAACATTGGTAGTTTTTATAGAGCATTGTAAAGACAGGGACTAGCTAGCAGAGAGGTGGGTAACATTGATAGTTTTTATAGAGCATTGTAAAGACAGGGACTAGCTAGCAGGGACGTGGGTAACATTGATAGTTTTTATAGAGCATTGTAAAGACAGGGACTAGCTAGCAGGGAGGTGGGTAACATTGATAGTTTTTATAGAGCATTGTAAAGACAGGGACTAGCTAGCAGGGAGGTGGGTAACATTGGTAGTTTTTATAGAGCATTGTAAAGACAGGGACTAGCAGGGAGGTGGGTAACATTGGTAGTTTTTATAGAGCATTGTAAAGACAGGGACTAGCTAGCAGGGAGGTGGGTAACATTGGTAGTTTTTATAGAGCATTGTAAAGACAGGGACTAGCTAGCAGGGAGGTGGGTAACATTGGTAGTTTTTATAGAGCATTGTAAAGACAGGGACTAGCTAGCAGGGAGGTGGGTAACATTGGTAGTTTTTATAGAGCATTGTAAAGACAGGGACTAGCTAGCAGGGAGGTGGGTAACATTGGTAGTTTTTATAGAGCATTGTAAAGACAGGGACTAGCTAGCAGGGAGGTGGGTAACATTGGTAGTTTTTATAGAGCATTGTAAAGACAGGGACTAGCAGCAGGGAGGTGGGTAACATTGGTAGATTTTTATAGAGCATTGTAAAGACTGGGACTAGCTAGCAGGGAGGTGGGTAACATTGGTAATTTTTATAGAGCATTGTAAAGACAGGGACTAGCTAGCAGGGAGGTGGTAACATTGGTAGTTTTTATAGAGCACTGTAAAGACAGGGACTAGCTAGCAGGGAGGTGGGTAACATTGGTAAGTTTTTATAGAGCATTGTAAAGACAGGGACTAGCTAGCAGGGAGGTGGGTAACATTGGTATTTTTATAGAGCATTGTAAAGACAGGGACTAGCAGGGAGGTGGGTAACATTGGTAGTTTTTATAGAGCATGTAAAGACAGGGACTAGCTAGCAGGGAGGTGGGTAACATTGGTAGTTTTTATAGAGCATTGTAAAGACAGGGACTAGCTAGCAGGGAGGTGGGTAACATTGGTAGTTTTTATAGAGCATTGTAAAGACAGGGACTAGCAGGGAGGTGGGTAACATTGGTAGTTTTTATAGAGCATTGTAAAGACAGGGACTATAGCAGGGAGGTGGTTAACATTGGTAGTTTTTATAGAGCACTGTAAAGATAGGGACTAGCTAGCAGGGAGGGGTAACATTGGTAGTTTTTATAGAGCATTGTAAAGACAGGGACTAGCTAGCAGGGAGGTGGGTAACATTGGTAGTTTTTATAGAGCATTGTAAAGACAGGGACTAGCTAGCAGGGAGGTGGGTAACATTGGTAGTTTTTATAGAGCATTGTAAAGACAGGGACTAGCTAGCAGGGAGATGGGTAACATTGGTAGTTTTTATAGAGCATTGTAAAGACAGGGACTAGCTAGCAGGGAGGTGGGTAACATTGGTAGTTTTTATAGAGCATTGTAAAGACAGGGACTAGCTAGCAGGGAGGTGGGTAACATTGGTAGTTTTTATAGAGCATTGTAAAGACAGGGACTAGCTAGCAGGGAGGTGGGTAACATTGGTAGTTTTTATAGAGCATTGTAAAGACAGGGACTAGCAGGGAGGTGGGTAACATGGTAGTTTTTATAGAGCATTGTAAAGACAGGGACTAGCTAGCAGGGAGGTGGGTAACATTGGTAGTTTTTATAGAGCATTGTAAAGACAGGGACTAGCTAGCAGGGAGGTGGGTAACATTGGTAGTTTTTATAGAGCATTGTAAAGACAGGATAGCTCAGGGAGTGGTAACTTGGAGTTTTATAGAGCTGTAAGGACTAGCAGGGATGGGTAACATTGGTAGTTTTTATAGAGCATTGTAAAGACTGGGACTAGCTAGCAGGGAGATGGGTAACATTGGTAGTTTTTATAGAGCATTGTAAAGACTGGGACTAGCTAGCAGTGAGATGTGTAACATTGGTAGTTTTTATAGAGCATTGTAAAGACAGGGACTAGCAGGGAGGTGGGTAACACTCGTAGTTTTTATAGAGCATTGTCAACATCATCCGCTGGCTCTGTCAAACACAGGTGTCACTTCTTTTATCGTATAACTGTATTCTCTAATATGCAGTGAACAATGACAATACATTGCAGAAAGAGAAAGAGGGAGAGGGAGACAGACAGACAGACAAACAGACAGACAGACAATGTGTATGTATTTATATGCTGTGGACAGATTATGTGTATTATGCCATCTGAACAATTACAGTCCTGTGATGCAAATATTACGCTTATCATTTATTACTGGAAGTACATTAAGAATATCTTTGATTTTAAATAAGCCCACCTCACCCACACCCAATCTCTCTCTCTCTCTCTCTCTCTCTCTCTCTCTCTCTCTCTCTCCTCTCTCTCTCTCTCTCTCCCGCTCTCTGAGTCTCTCTCTCTCTCTCCCTCTCTCTGAGTCTTCTCTCTCTCTCTCTCTCTCTCTCTCTCTCTGAGTCTCTCTCTCTCTCTCTCTCTGAGTCTCTCTCTCTCTCTCTCTCTCTCTCTCCTTCTCTCTCTCTCTCCTCTCTCTCTGAGTCTCTCTCTCTCTCTCTCAAGTGGCTGGCTTTTGCTAACATGAAAATACCAAGCATGCAAGCAGCGACAAATTTGAAAAGCATGATTTCTACTTATAAATCTCTCTCTCTCTTTCTCTCTCTCCTCTCTCTCTCTCTCTCTCTCTCATACACACACATACACACACACACACACACACACATTCTCTTTTTTTTTTCCTTTTTTTTTGAGTAACTTATTCGCTCTACTTCTCTTCCATCTCACCCGCTACCCTAGCGACCTGTGGAGCCCTGTCTGTGATGGAGCCAGTGGCAGGCAACACAATCAGCAGACATCGACATATTTCCCACAAAGGCTTGCCATTTTTCATCACCATCCTTATCTTGTGCCAAGTACGCAGGGCCTTTAAGGCCTTTATGGTAGCAGGGAAACCTAAATAGTCTTTAAAAAGAAAGGACCGTCAAGCCATACTAATACTTTCCGTCTTACACCAATAAACAATTGTACTTGAAGATGTCATGCCTAACCATATACGTAAAGTACAGTTTCTTTGTTTTGCTTCTCCCTCTATTCCCAGTGTGGTGTGTAAAAACTGTAATAAATACCTGATGACTCATTTCTGTTTCTACAGCCTATATTGACCTAAAGTTGGGCCACGACGTGCATTGTAACCTGCAAAAGCTGAGATAAATGTTGACTCCAAAACACCCATGAATACTTATCATAATGACAACGTCAAATTAATATTGAGCAAATTCGATTTTGATCTGTCCATTAACAACCTGGAATGTGATACTGATATTACATAAATTTTCTTCGTTTGGGATCAATTCAAACTCAAAAGATAGAAACAAGAACACAGTGAACTCAAAAACGTTGCTTAAGTAAGGGAAGAACGCTATTATTTAGTGTCACATCCATGAGCGCAATATACATACATGTATGTATATACAGAGACAGAGATAGAATGATTTATACGGAAATTATACAGACAAAGATGTAGATACAGACATAGATACAGACATAGCCACACAGTATTCTGATCAATATAAAATAGTCTCCTATTTTCAAAGGACCTAAAAAAACAGCTACTGACTATATAACAACGTCAGTGCCCACGCCAGCTGTTACCTGTGGGAAGCTGACAGAACCACATTGATCACAGCCATACCAAGGACAAGCTCACACTCCTGTGTATATTGCACATGACGTCACCCTTGCGCTCCGCGTGATAACAGTAAAACACGGTCAGCCACAACAACAATAACAACAACATGGCACAAAGTATGTCACAAAAACAAACAATAACAACATGGCACAAAGTATGTCACAAAAACAAACAATAACAACAACATGACACAAAGTATGTCACAAAAACAAACAATAATAACAACACGGCACAAAGTATGTCACAAAAACAAACAATAATAACAACATGACACAAAGTATGTCACAAAAACAAACAATAACAACAACACGGCACAAAGTGTGTCACAAAAACAAACAATAACAACAACATGGCACAAAGTATGTACAAAAACAAACAATAACAACAACATGGCACAAAGTGTGTCACAAAAACAAACAATAATAACAACACGGCACAAAGTATGTCACAAAAACAAACAACAACAACATGGAACAAAGTGTGTCACAAAAACAAACAATAACAACAACATGGCATAAAGTATGTCACAAAAACAAACAATAATAACAACACGGCCAAAGTATGTCACAAAAACAAACAATAACAACAACATGGCACAAAGTGTGTCACAACAACAAACAATAACAACAACAACATGGCACAAAGTATGTCACAAAAACAAACAACAACAACACGGCATAAAGTATGTCACAAAAACAAACAATAACAACAACAACATGGCACAAAGTGTGTCACAACAACAAACAATAATAACAACATGGCACAAAGTGTGTCACAAAAACAAACAATAACAACAAACACGGCACAAACTATGTCACAAAAACAAACAATAACAACAACATGGCACAAAGTATGTCACAACAACAAATAACATTAACAACACGGCACAAAGTATGTCACAAAAACAAACAATAATAACAACATGACACAAAATGTGTCACAAAAACAAACAATAATAACAACATGACACAAAGTATGTCACAAAAACAAACAATAATAACAACATGGCACAAAGTATGTCACAACAACAAACAATAATAACAACATGGCACAAAGTGTGTCACAAAAAAAACAATAATAATAACACGGCACAAAGTATGTCACACAAAAAACAACAATAACAACATGGCACAAAGTATGTCACAAAAAAACAATAATAACAACACGGCACAAAGTATGTCACAACAAAAAACAACAATAACAACATGGCACAAAGTATGTCACACAAAAAACAATAACAACAACATGGCACAAAGTATGTCACAAAAATAAAAACAATAACAACAACATGGAACAAAGTATGTCACAAAAATAAAAACAATAATAACAACACGGCACAAAGTATGTAACAAAAAAAACAATAATAACAACACGGCACAAAGTGTGTCACAAAAACAAACAATAACAACACGGCACAAAGTGTGTCACAAAAACAAACAATAACAACACGGCACAAAGTGTGTCACAAAAACAAACAACAACAACAACATGGCACAAAGTATGTCACAAAAACAAACAATAACAACACGGCACAAAGTATGTCACAAAAACAAACAATAACAACAACACGGCACAAAGTGTGTCACAAAAACAAACAATAACAACATGGCACAAAGTATGTCACAAAAACAAACAATAACAACAACACGGCACAAAGTATGTCACAAAAACAAACAATAACAACATGGCACAAAGTATGTCACAAAAACAAACAATAACACAACAACCGGCATAAAGTATGTCACAAAAACAAACAATAACAACATGGCACAAAGTGTGTCACAAAAACAAACAATAATAACAACATGGCACAAAGTATGTCACAAAAACAAACAATAATAACATGGCACAAAGTGTGTCACAAAAACAAACAATAATAACAACATGGCATAAACTATGTCACAAAAACAAACAATAATAACAACATGACATAAAGTATGTCACAAAAACAAACAATAACAACAACATGACACAAAGTGTGTCACAAAAACAAACAATAACAACAACATGACACAAAGTGTGTCACAAAAACAAACAACAATAACAACAACACGGCACAAAGTATGTCACAAAAACAAACAATAACAACACGGCACAAAGTGTGTCACAAAAACAAACAATAATAACAACATGACACAAAGTGTGTCACAAAAACAAACAATAACAACATGGAACAAAGTATGTCACAAAAACAAACAATAATAACAACACGGCACAAAGTATGTCACAAAAACAAACAATAATAACAACATGACACAAAGTGTGTCACAAAAACAAACAATAATAACAACATGACACAAAGTGTGTCACAAAAACAATCAATAATAACAACATGACACAAAGTATGTCACAAAAACAAACAATAATAACAACATGACACAAAGTGTGTCACAAAAACAAACAATAATAACAACATGACACAAAGTGTGTCACAAAAACAAACAATAATAACAACATGACACAAAGTGTGTCACAAAAACAAACAATAATAACAACATGGCATAAAGTATGTCACAAAAACAAACAATAATAACAACACGGCCAAAGTGTGTCACAAAAACAAACAATAACAACAACATGGCATAAAGTATGTCACAAAAACAAACAATAACAACAACATGGCATAAAGTGTGTCACAAAAACAAACAATAACAACAACACGGCACAAAGTGTGTCACAAAAACAAACAATAATAACAACATGGCATAAAGTATGTCACAAAAACAAACAATAACAACAACATGGCACAAAGTGTGTCACAAAAGCAAACAATAACAACACGGCACAAAGTGTGTCACAAAAACAAACAATAATAACAACACGGCACAAAGTGTGTCACAAAAACAAACAATAACAACAACACGGCACAAAGTGTGTCACAAAAACAAACAATAACAACAACACGGCACAAAGTATGTCACAAAAACAAACAATAACAACACGGCACAAAGTATGTCACAAAAACAAACAATAACAACAACACGGCACAAAGTGTGTCACAAAAACAAACAATAACAACAACACGGCACAAAGTATGTCACAAAAACAAACAATAACAACACGGCACAAATTGTGTCACAAAAACAAACAATAACAACAACACGGCACAAAATATGTCACAAAAACAAACAATAACAACAACATGGCATAAAGTATGTCACAAAAACAAACAATAACAACAACATGGCATAAAGTATGTCACAAAAACAAACAACAACAACACGGCACAAAGTATGTCACAAAAACAAACAATAACAACATGACATAAAATATGTCACAAAAACAAACACATGAAACAAAGCCGTTTCAACCGAGCTGCATCTTCTCTCCAGTAGTTTGGGTTTGGGATTAAGCTGGATTCTCGCAGTCAGATAAAACCACAGGTGCTTCATCCATATGTCAGCACTTATGTGGCGGGCTCCTTGAGTCTGCGCAAAACACTATGCACTGGCAAGTCCTGCCTGTGAAACAATGGCACCGCCAGCATGACTGGAGCATTAAAGTAGGATGGGCAGTGAACAAAGCAACTTGTAGCTTGAGGGGCGGACTGATCTGTTGGCAGGAGATCATGAGTCCATGGCTCTATCAAAACAGCCGGCAAGCGTGAACATGTCTGCGGGAACCAGGGGGAAAAGTACTACAATAATTAAAAGAGTCTTTAGAAAGTACTACTATTTTGACAGAAGGTAGAAAGTACTACCATTTTGACAGAAGGTAGAAAGTACTACTGTTTTGACAGAAGGTAGAAAGTGCTACTATTCTGACAGAAGGTAGAAAGTGCTACTGTTTAGACAGAAGGTAGAAAGTGCTACTATTCTGACAGAAGGTAGAAAGTGCTACTGTTTTGACAGAAGGTACAAAGTGCTACTATTCTGACAGAAGGTACAAAGTGCTACTATTCTGACAGAAGGTACAAAGTGCTACTGTTTTGACAGAAGGTACAAAGTGCTACTATTCTGACAGAAGGTACAAAGTGCTACTATTCTGACAGAAGGTACAAAGTGCTACTATTTTGACAGAAGGTACAAAGTGTTACTATTTTGACAGAAGGTAGAAAGTGCTACTATTTTGACAGAAGGTAGAAAGTACTACTGTTTTGACAGAAGGTAGAAAGTGCTACTATTTTGACAGAAGGTAGAAAGTGCTAATTTTGACAGAAGGTAGAAAGTGCTATTTTGACAGAAGGTACAAAGTGCTACTATTTTGACAGAAGGTACAAAGTGCTACTATTTTGACAGAAGGTACAAAGTACTACTGTTTTGACAGAAGGTAGAAAGTACTACTATTTTGACAGAAGGTAGAAAGTACTACTATGTTGACAGAAGGTAGAAAGTGCTATTTTGACAGAAGGTAGAAAGTGCTACTGTTTTGACAGAAGGGAAAGATCGTTCGATCTGTTATGGCGTTGTTATGCCCTCGTATACATGTAATGTTGAGTGTCTAACATGATTTCTGTATTCATAACAGGCAACATGGAAATGTATTGTTACGTTTATATATTGTCTATATTGTAACGTTTATATGTTGTCTGTATTGTAACGTTTATATATTGTCTGTATTGTCACGTTTATATGTTGTCTGTATTGTAACGTTTATGTGTTTCGTATGTCCTTAGTTTATTGTCACGTTTATATATTGTCTGTATTGTCAACGTTTATATATTGTCTGTATTGTACACGTTTATATATTGTCTGTATTGTCAACGTTTATATATATGTCTGTATTGTCACGTTTATATATGTTGTATTGTCACGTTTATATATTGTCTGTATTGTCAGTTTATATATTGTCTGTATTGTAGTTTATATGTTGTCTGTATTGTCACGTTTATATTTGTCTGTATTGTCACGTTTATATATTGTCTGTATTGTCAGTTTATATATTGTCTGTATTGTAAGTTTATATATTGTCTGTATTGTAACGTTTATATATTGTCTGTATTGTCACGTTTATATATTGTCTGTATTGTCACGTTTATATATTGTCTGTATTGTAACGTTTATATGTTGTCTGTATTGTAACGTTTATATATTGTCTGTATTGTAACGTTTATATATTGTCTGTATTGTAACGTTTATGTGTTGTCTGTATTGTAACGTTTATATGTTGTCTGTATTGTCACGTTTATGTGTTGTCTGTATTGTAACGTTTATATATTGTCTATATTGTAACGTTTATATATTGTCTATATTGTAACGTTTATATATTGTCTGTATTGTAACGTTTATGTGTTGTCTGTTGTAATATTGTAACGTTTATATATTGTCTATATTGTAACGTTTATATATAGTCTATATTGTAACGTTTATATAGTCTATATTGTAACGTTTATATAGTCTATATTGTAACGTTTATAGTAACGTTTATATAGTCTATATTGTAACGTTTATATATAGTCTATATTGTAACATTTATATATAGTCTATATTGTAACGTTTATATATAGTCTATATTGTAACGTTTATATATAGTCTATATTGTAACATTTATATATAGTCTATATTGTAACGTTTATATATTGTCTATATTGTAACGTTTATGTGTTGTCTGTATTGTAACGTTTATATATAGTCTATATTGTAACGTTTATATAGTCTATATTGTAACGTTTATATAGTCTATATTGTAACGTTTATAGTAACGTTTATATAGTCTATATTGTAACGTTTATATATAGTCTATATTGTAACATTTATATATAGTCTATATTGTAACGTTTATATATAGTCTATATTGTAACGTTTATATATAGTCTATATTGTAACATTTATATATAGTCTATATTGTAACGTTTAATATTGTCTATATTGTAACGTTTATGTGTTGTCTGTATTGTAACGTTTATATATAGTCTATATTGTAACGTTTATATATAGTCTATATTGCCACTTTCATATAGTCTATATTGGATTTTTGATTGTCTTTCGCTCTTTCATTTAACGTCCTTGATATTAGATTTGAAAATCTTGTATTATAGTGTTTT
>JAPXFY010000024.1:66552744-66560244 GCA_030674185.1 Monoplex corrugatus | reverse complement strand
ATAAAAACAGAAAAATTCTAATCCATATACAGGAAAAACATTACAACTTCAGTATTACAGCATTAATACCTTGACAATCAAAATTCCTCACAAATTATGAACTATTCGCATATCATACATCACAATTTACATACAAACAAAGATTTGAAAAAGTTTCTTAAAGTATTTCAGTCTCTTTCCCACTCAATTTCTCCCCTATCCCTTCCTCAGCTGTACACATACAGTGATACACACACATGCTCACTCAAGCACACACACACACACACACACACACACACACACACACACACACACACACACACACACACACATACACACATGCACGCACACACATACCTTGCTCTATAGGCCCTTATACAAAATACTGTTATACAGGCAGGAGAGATTAGTCTGATGACAGACTTGCAAACTAAGGCTCTTCAGGTTAGATGAGTTTGAAAGAGGTGGGTTTTCAGGTGCCGTTTGAAGGTTGAGAAACACTTAGTTTTTCTGAGAGACAGTGGTAGAGAGTTCCATACATTTGGGCCAAAGACAGAGAAAGATTTTTTACCAAAGGTGTCTAGAGAGAAGCGAGGAACAGTCAACAGTGAGGTGTCAGAAGAACGGAGCGTTCGAGAAGGTTTGTAACCCTGCAGGAGGTTGGCAAGATAGGATGGCATGTTCTCGTGATAGATACACTGAAAGCAGAGACAGGCAACTTTATATTGAATCCTAGCCTTTACCGGGAGCCAATGAAGTGTTCTAAGCAGAGATTTTGCACTCTCACGCCTGGGCTTGCGGAGAACAAGGCGAGCCGCGTAGTTCTGTATGCGCTGAAGTTTAGATAGTTGATTGTCATGGAGACCTGCGAATAGAGAGTTACAATAGTCCAGTCTAGATAGTATGAAAGAGACAGCAAGCTTGTTGGTAGCATCAGTGGAAAGGAAGGAGCGAATCTTACCAATTCTGCGTAGCTGATAGTACAGAGTACGGCACAACTGTTTGACATGGGCTTCCATAGACTAAGTAATATACCATTATTATACAATGACAGATGACAGATTTATCATATAAACAAGGCCGACTTGACTAAGTAATATACCATTATTATACAATGACAGATTTATCATATAAACAAGGCCGCCTTGACTAAGTAATATACCATTATTATACAATGACAGATTTATCATATAAACAAGGCCGCCTTGACTAAGTAATATACCATTATTATACAATGAGCTCGGATACGACTTAACAGAAGACATGTCTGTGAGTCACTATCACATGTGCATAAGCGAGTGTGTGCATGCATGTCAGTGTGTATGTGGGGGGGAGGAGGGGGGATAAATGTAGCTGTGTGCACGTGCGTGTATATTGTGTGAGTGGAAAACTTGGACATTGCTTAGTCTGTTAGTGACCGTACTTAGAATGTGTGTAAGTAAGTGGGAATGTATTTTATGTGCTTGTGTGTATAGGATGCTGACGTATGTGCGCATGTTAAACTCGGTATTTTGTATCGGTTTGCTACCCTCTGTTGTCTAATGACTAGAGTGTTTGTGTCGATTTTGTAATGCAATACTATTTTGTATGTTATTGCTCATGTCATGTTTCTTTTTGTCTACAATGCCATGTCTATGTCCACGTAACGTGCTACAATTGTGTATAGATCTAGCATCGATTTGTGAAGCACCTTGAGCAGTTTGTCTGGATAGTGTGCTCAAAAAGTACCCATTATTATTATTATTAATGACAGATTTATCATATAAACAAGGCCGACTTGACTAAGAGACCATTATTATACAATGACAGATTTATCATATAAACAAGGCCGACTTGAATAAGAGACCATTATTATACAATGACAGATTTATCATATAAACAAGGCCGACTTGACTAAGAGACCATTATTATACAATGACAGATTTATCATATAAACAAGGCCGACTTGACTAAGAGACCATTATTATACAATGACAGATTTATCATATAAACAAGGCCGACTTGAATAAGAGACCATTATTATACAATGACAGATTTATCATATAAACAAGGTCGACTTGAATAAGAGACCATTATTATACAATGACAGATTTATCATATAAACAAGGTCGACTTGAATAAGAAACCATTATTATACAATGACAGATTTATCATATAAACAAAGTCGACTTGAATAAGAAACCATTATTATACAATGACAGATTTATCATATAAACAAGGTCGACTTGAATAAGAAACCATTATTATACAATGACAGATTTATCATATAAACAAGGTCGACTTGAATAAGAAACCATTATTATACAATGACAGATTTATCATATAAACAAAGTCGACTTGAATAAGAGACCATTATTATACAATGACAGATTTATCATATAAACAAGGTCGACTTGACTAAGTAATATACCATTATTATACAATGACAGATTTATCATATAAACAAGGCCGCCTTGACTAAGTAATATACCATTATTATACAATGACAGATTTATCATATAAACAAGGCCGCCTTGACTAAGTAATATACCATTATTATACAATGACAGATTTATCATATAAACAAGGCCGCCTTGACTAAGTAATATACCATTATTATACAATGACAGATTTATCATATAAACAAGGCCGCCTTGACTAAGTAATATACCATTATTATACAATGACAGATTTATCATATAAACAAGGCCGCCTTGACTAAGTAATATACCATTATTGTACAATGACAGATTTATCATATAAACAAGGCCGCCTTGACTAAGTAATATACCATTATTGTACAATGACAGATTTATCATATAAACAAGGCCGCCTTGACTAAGTAATATACCATTATTATACAATGACAGATTTATCATATAAACAAGGCCGCCTTGACTAAGTAATATACCATTATTATACAATGACAGATTTATCATATAAACAAGGCCGCCTTGACTAAGTAATATACCATTATTATACAATAACAGATTTATCATATAAACAAGGCCGCCTTGACTAAGTAATATACCATTATTATACAATGACAGATTTATCATATAAACAAGGCCGCCTTGACTAAGTAATATACCATTATTGTACAATGACAGATTTATCATATAAACAAGGTCGCCTTGACTAAGTAATATACCATTATTATACAATGACAGATTTATCATATAAACAAGGCCGCCTTGACTAAGTAATATACCATTATTGTACAATGACAGATTTATCATATAACAAGGCCGCCTTGACTAAGTAATATACCATTATTATACAATGACAGATTTATCATATAAACAAGGCCGACTTGACTAAGTAATATACCATTATTGTACAATGACAGATTTATCATAAAACAAGGCCGACTTGACTAAGAGACCATTATTATACAATGACAGATTTATCATATAAACAAGGCCGACTTGAATAAGAGACCATTATTGTACAATGACAGATTTATCATATAAACAAGGCCGACTTGACTAAGTAATATACCATTACATGTATTATACAATGACAGATTTATCATATAAACAAGGCCGACTTGACTATGTACACCATTAGTATAGATACCTGAGTTTTCACATAAACACTGAAATAAACTTTCAGTGATTCCCTGAAAATAAAAGTGTTATAATCGGTTTTTTGTTGTTGTTGTTTTTTTGGCGGTGGGGGATGGGGGGTGGGGGCTACGTGCATACATAATCTTATCATCATATCAATATCAGCATCAGTGATCGAGGAGTTTATCAAAACTTTAAATAGATAGTAAAACGCAACACACACACACACACACACACACACACACACACACACACACACACACACACAACACACACACACACACCACACACACACACACACACACACATACACACACACACACACACACCACACACACACACACACACACACACACACACACACACACACACACACACACACACACACACACACACACACATCATTATCAATATCAGCATCAGTGATCGAGGGGTTTATCAAAATTTTAAATAGATAGTAAAACACCACACACACACACACACCTCTCTCTCTCTCTCTCTCTCCCCTCTCTCTCTCTCTTCCATTTATGTTGAGGAATGTGTATGTGGCGGAGAAGGGGGGGGGAGGGAGTCTTTCCTCCTGTTTTCACTGTACACATTATGTACTGAGGCACAGTATATATACTGTAAACGTCCTTGTGTAAAACAGAAGTGTAAAACAGAAGTAGTAAAACAGAAGAAGCGCTAATATGGCAAAGAGAATGATTAATACTGTAAAATTGCAGATCAAACAAATTCATGCTAATATATATAGACAAAGACAAAACCAATAAGCGACGGCAGTTTTTAAAAAAATCAATACTCGGTCATCCGAATAATATTTGATGGTGTGAGTCACCGTGAGAGACGAGCGTTATAGAGACACACAGATACACACGTTGAATGATGATCAGTTGGTTTGGTCCTCAGGGCGAAGCCAGTTTACAGCATTTAGCGCTGTGTGGGTGTGTCGCTAAAACTTGGACAATAATTATTATCAGCATCAAAATGAGCCAGGAGCATTAGGGCAAAGCCACTGTTCGTTTGTTTCTTTGGTTGTTTGTTTGTTTGTTTGTTTGTTTGGTTGGTGGTTGGTTGGTTGGTTGGTTGGTTGTTTTTGTTTGTTTGTTGCTTTTTTGTTTATTTGTTGGGTCGTTGGGTTGTTTGTTGGGTTCTTTTCTTGTTTGTTTGTTGGGTTGTTTGTTGGGTTGTTTGTTGGGTTGTTTGTTGGGTTGTTTGTTGGGTTGTTTGTTGGGTTGTTTGTTGGGTTGTTTGTTGGGTTGTTGGATTGTTTGCGGGTTGTTGGGTTGTTTGTTTGTTTGTTGGGTTGTTGGGTTGTTTGTTGGGTTGTTTGTTGGGTTGTTTGTTGGGTTTTTTGTTTGTTGGGTTGTTTGTTTGTTGGGTTGTTGGGTTGTTTGTTGGGTTATTTGTTGTTGGTTGTTGGTTGTTTGTTGGTTGTTTGTTGGGTTTGGTTTTTGTTGGGTTGTTTGTGGTTGTTTGTTGGGTTGTTTGTTGGGTTGTTTGTTGGGTTGTTTGTTGGGTTGTTTGTTGGGTTGTTGTGGTTGTTTGTTGGGTTGTTTGTTGGGTTGTTTGTTGGTTGTTGGGTTGTTTTGTTGGGTTTGGTTTGTTGGGTTTGTTTGTTGGGTTGTGTGGTTGGTGTTTGTTGGGTTTGTTGGGTTGTTTGTTGGGTTGTTTGTTGGGTTGTTTGTTGGGTTGTTTGTTGGGTTGTTTGTTGGTTGTTTGTTGGGTTGTTTGTTGGGTTGTTGTTTGTTGGGTTGTTTGGTTGTGGTTGTTTGTTGGTTGTTTTGGGTTGTTTGTTGGGTTGTTTGGTTGGGTTGTTGTTGTTGGGTTGTTTGTTGGGTTGTTTGTTGGGTTGTGTTTGTTGGGTTGTTTGTTGGGTTGTTTGGTTGTTGTTTGTTTGTTGGGTTGTTTGTTGGGTTGTTGGTTTTGTTGGTTGTTTGTGGTTGTTTGTTGGGTTGTTTGTTGGGTTGTTTGTTGGGTTGTTTGTTGGGTTGTTTGTTGGGTTGTTGGGTGTTTGTTTGGGTTGTTGTTGGGTGTTGGTTTTGGGTTGTTTGTTGGGTTGTTTGGGTTTTTGGGTTGTTTGTTGGGTTGTTTGTTGGGTTGTTTGTTGGGGTTGTTTGTTGGTTGTTTGTGTGTTTGTTGGGTTGTTTGTTGGGTTGTTTGTGGGGTTGTTTGTTGGGTTTGTTTGGTTGGGTTGTTTGTTGGTTGTTTGGTTGGGTGTTGTTGTGGTTGTTGTGGTTGTTTGTTGGTTGTTTGTTGGGTTGTTTTGTTGGGTTGTTTGTTGGGTTGTTTGGTTGTTTGTGGTTGTTTGTGGGTTGTTTGTTGGTGTTGTGGTTGTTTGTTGGGTTGTTGTTGGGTTGTTTGTTGGGTTGTTTGTTGGTTGTTTGTGGGTGTTGTTGGTGTTTGGGTTGTTTGTTGGGTTGTTGTTGGGTTTGTGTGGGTTGTTGTGGGTTGTTTGTTGGGTTGTTTGGTTGTTTGTTGGGTTTGTTGTGTGTGGGTGTTGGTGTTTGGGTTGTTGGTTGTGGGTGTTTGTGGGTGTTTTGTTGGGTTGTTTGTTGGTGTTGTTGTGTTTGGGGTTGTGGGTGTTTGTTGGGTTGTTGTTGGTGTTGTTGGTGTTTGTTTGTTGGTTTGTGGGTTGTTTGTTGGTTGTTGTTGGTTGTTTGTGGGTGTTGTTGGTGTTGGTGTTGGTTTGTTGGGTGTTGGGTTTTGGTTTTTGTTGGTTGTTGTTGGGTTGTTTGGGTTGTTGGTGTTGTTGGGTGTGTGGGTTTGTTGGTGTTGTTGGGTTGTGTGGGTGTTGTTGGGGTTTGGTGTTGTTTGGGTTGTTTGTGGGTTGTTGGTGTTTTGGGTTGTTGGGTTGTTTGTTTGTGGTTGTTGGGTTGTTTGTTGGTGTTTGTGGTGTTGGGGTTGGGTTGGTTTTGTTGGGTTGTTTGGTGTTTGTTGGTTGTTTGTTGGGTTGTTTGTTGGTTGGTGTGGGTGTTTGGTTGTTTGTGGTTGTGTTGGGTTGTTGGGTTGTTGTTGGGTTGTTTGTTGGGTTGTTTGTTGGGTTTTGTTGGGTTGTTGTTGGTTGTTGTGTTGTTGTGGTTGTTTGTTGGTTGTTTGTTGGGTTGTTGGGTTGTTTGTTGGGTTGTTTGTTGGGTGTTTGTTGGGTTGTTTTGTTGGGTTGTTGTGGTTGGTTGTTGGGTTGTTTGTTGGGTTGTTTGTTGGGTTGTGTTGGGTTGTTTGTTGGGTTGTTGGGGTTGTTTGTTGGGTTGTTTGTTGTTGGGTTGTTTGTTGGGTTGTTGTTGTTTGTTGGGTTGTTGTGTTGGTTGTTTGTTGGGTTGTTTTGTTGGGTTGTTGTTGTTGGTGTTGTGGTTGTTTGTTGGGTTGTTTGTTGGGTTGTTTGGTTGTTGGTTTTTGTTGGTTTGTTTGTTGGGTTGTTTGGGTTGTTTGTTGGGTTGTTTGTTGGGTTGTTTGTTGGGTTGTTTGTTGGTTGTTTGTTGGGTTGTTTGTTGGGTTGTTGTTGGGTTTGTTGTGTTGTTGGGTTGTGGTTTGTTGGTTGGTTGTTGGGTTTGGTGTTGTTGGGTTGTTTGTTGGGTTGTTTGGGTTGTTTTTTGTTGGGTTGTTTGTTGGGTGTTTGTTGGTTGTTGGGTTGTTTGTTGGGTTGTTTGTTGGGTTGTTTTGTTGGGTTGTTGGGTTGTTGTTGTTGTTGGGTTGTTGTGGTTGTTTGTTGGTTGTTTGTTGGTTGTTGGGTTGTTTGTTGGGTTGTTTGTTGGGTTGTTTGTTGGTGTTTGTTGGTTGTTTGTTGGGTTGTTTGTTGGGTTGTTTGTTGGGTTTTGTTTGTTGGGTTGTTTGTTGGGTTGTTTTGTTGGTTGTTGTTGGGTTGTTGGGTTGTTTTGGGTTGTTGGTTGTTTGTTTGTGGTTGTTTGTTGGGTTGTTTGTTGGTGTTGTTGTGGGTTGTTTGTTGGGTTGTTTGTTGGGTTGTTTGTTGGTTGTT
>JAPXFY010000024.1:66515244-66547744 GCA_030674185.1 Monoplex corrugatus | reverse complement strand
ATCATTCTGGTAGTGTCTATTTGACGGCTGTCATCCAATGTTTCACAGGTTCCTCTAACCTGCCCTCCCCATTCCAAGACCTTTCCAGCTTATAACATTGTTGTGCAGGCTCAAGGAATCTGCCTGATAATTCCTGGCAGATGAGGGATGAGCGCACATGGAATTGTCAGAACGCGATGAGTTCCTCCCGAACAAATCACAAACTGAATGTTATCAAAATGGCCGTGTGTCAGATAGCTTTTGCATACATAGTTTACATAATTTATGTATAATAGCCAACATGGTTTGCAGATCACTGTCATATCCTGTTAATTGCTGGAACATGGACAGTCAACACTGCTGGGATACAAGCAGACAGACACACACGTATGGCACACACATTACAGGCAGCCTTCTTCAAAGTGTAGCATGATGTTCTTACTGCAGATAGTAGGGAACAGGAACAACAAATCTATTTGATTTATACCAAACTTGGACGGGAACCGTATTAAAGTAGGTAACATGTCAGACATTGTTCCTGTCTGGGCATCAACCGTCTGGTGGGTGGGTAAATGGAGGGACAGTTTTCTGGTTCCCAGGTCAGCGTGTGTGCAGATCTGTTTGTACCTAACACCCCCACCCCCCGACCCCTACTCCTAACTCCCCTCCTCCGTATGTATACGCACATAGAACATGAAACATACACGTTAAAGATCCTGTAAGTCATATCAGAGTCCTGTGGCTTCAGGAGACAAGAACAGAGGCAGTATACAGACCATGGAAGACAACAGACACACAGTGTGACAACACAGGCAGTATACAGACCATGGAAGACAACAGACAGTGTGACAACACAGACAGTATACAGACCATGGAAGACAACAGACTGTGTGACAACACAGACAGTATACAGACCATGGAAGACAACAGACAGTGTGACAACACAGACAGTATACAGACCATGGAAGACAACAGACTGTGTGACAACACAGACAGTATACAGACCATGGAAGACAACAGACACACTGTGTGACAACACAGACAGTATACAGACCATGGAAGACAACACACTGTGTGACAACACAGACAGTATACAGACCATGGAAGACAACAGACACACTGTGTGACAACACAGACAGCATACAGACCATGGAAGACAACAGACAGTGGGACAACACAGGCAGTATACAGACCATGGAAGACAACACACAGTGTGACAACACAGGCAGTATACAGACCATGGAAGACAACACACTGTGTGACAACACAGGCAGTATACAGACCATGGAAGACAACAGACAGTGTGACAACACAGGCAGCATACAGACCATGGAAGACAACACACTGTGTGACAACACAGACAGTATACAGACCATGGAAGACAACACACTGTGTGACAACACAGACAGTATACAGACCATGGAAGACAACAGCACTGTGGACAACACAGACAGTATACAGACCATGGAAGACAACACACTGTGTGACAACACAGCAGTATACAGACCATGGAAGACAACAGACACACTGTGGACAACACAGACAGTATACAGACCATGGAAGACACAACACACTGTGTGACAACACAGCAGTATACAGACCATGGAAGACAACAGACACATGTGTGACAACACAGACAGTATACAGACCATGGAAGACAACACACTGTGTGACAACACAGGCAGATACAGACCATGGAAGACAACAGACACACTGTGTGACAACACAGCAGTATACAGACCATGGAAGACAACACACTGTGTGACAAAACAGGCAGTATACAGACCATGGAAGACAACAGACACACTGTGTGACAACACAGACAGTATACAGACCATGGAAGACAACACACTGTGTGACAACACAGACAGTATACAGACCATGGAAGACAACACACTGTGTGACAACACAGACAGTATACAGACCATGGAAGACAACAGACACACTGTGTGACAACACAGACAGTATACAGACCATGGAAGACAACAGACAACTGTGTGACAACACAGGCAGTATACAGACCATGGAAGACAACAGACACACTGTGTGACAACACAGACAGTATACAGACCATGGAAGACAACAGACACACTGTGTGACAACACAGACAGTATACAGACCATGGAAGACAACAGACACACTGTGTGACAACACAGACAGTATACAGACCATGGAAGACAACAACACACTGTGTGACAACACAGACAGTATACAGACCATGGAGACAACAGACTGTGTGACAACACAGACAGTATACAGACCATGGAAGACAACAGACACACTGTGTGACAACACAGGCAGTATACAGACCATGGAAGACAACAGACACACAGTGTGACAACACAGGCAGTATACAGACCATGGAAGACAACACACTGTGTGACAACACAGACAGTATACAGACCATGGAAGACAACAGACACACTGTGTGACAACACAGACAGTATACAGACCATGGAAGACAACAGACAGTGTGACAACACAGGCAGCATACAGACCATGGAAGACAACAGACACACTGTGTGACAACACAGGCAGTATACAGACCATGGAAGACAACAGACAGTGTGACAACACAGACAGTATACAGACCATGGAAGACACAGACACACTGTGTGACAACACAGGCAGTATACAGACCATGGAAGACAACAGACAGTGTGGACAACACAGACAGTATACAGACCATGGAAGACAACAGACACACTGTGTGACAACACAGGCAGTATACAGACCATGGAAGACAACAGACAGTGTGACAAACAGACAGTATACAGACCATGGAGACAACGACCACTGTGTGACAACACAGACAGTATACAGACCAGGAAGACAACAGACACACTGTGTGACAACAGACGTATACAGACATGAAGACAAACACTGTGTGACAACACAGACAGTATACAGACCATGGAAGAACAGACACATGTGTGACAACAGGCAGTATACAGACATGGAGACAACAGACGTGTGACAACACAGACAGTATACAGACATGGAGACAACAGACACACTGTGTGACACAAGACGTATACAGACATGGAAGACAACAGCACACTGTGTGACAACACGACAGTATAAGCCATGAAGACAACAACTGTGTGAAACACAGACAGTATACGACATGAAGACAACAGACACACTGTTGACACACAGCAGTATACAGACCATGGAGACAACAGACAGGTGACAACACAGCAGTATACAGACCATGAGACAACAGACACACTGTGTGACAACACAGGCAGTATACAGACCATGGAAGACAACAGACAGTGTGACAACACAGACAGTATACAGACCATGGAAGCAACAGACACACTGTGTGACAACACAGGCATACAGACCATGGAAGACAACAGACAGTGTGACAACACAGACAGTATACAGACATGGAAGACAACAGACACACTGTGTGACAACACAGCAGTATACAGACATGGAAGACAACAGCTGTGTGACAACACGACAGTTACAGACCATGGAAGACAACAACGTGTGAAAACACAGCAGATACAGACCATGAAGACAACAGACTGTGTGACAACACAGACATACAGACATGGAAGACAACAACACTGTGTGACAACACAGCAGATACAGACATGGAAGACAACAGACAGTGTGACAACACAGGCAGTATACAGACCAGGAAGACAACAGACACACTGTGTGACAACACAGACAGTATACAGACCATGGAAGACAACACACTGTGTGACAACACAGGCAGTATACAGACATGAAGACAACAGACTGTGTGACAACACAGACAGTATACAGACCATGAAGACAACAGACACACTGTGTGACAACACAGGCAGTATACAGACCATGGAAGACAAAGCAGTGTGACAACACAGACAGTATACAGACCATGGAAGACAACACACTGTGTGACAACACAGCAGTATACAGACATGGAAGACAACAAGTGTGACAACACAGACGTATACAGACCATGGAAGACAACAGACACACTGTGTGACAACACAGCAGTATACAGACCATGGAAGAAACAGACAATGTTGACAACACAGCAGTATACAGACATGGAGACAACAGACACTGTGTGACAACACAGACAGTATACAGACCATGGAAGACAACAGACTGTGTGACAACACAGACAGTATACAGACCATGGAGACAACAGACATGTGTGACAACACAGACAGTATACAGACCATGGAAGACAACAGACGTGTGACAACACAGACAGATACAGACCATGGAAGACAACAGACACATGTGTGACAACACAGACAGTATACAGACCATGGAAGACAACAGACGTGTGACAACACAGACATATACAGACCATGGAAGACAACAGACACACTGTGTGACAACACAGACAGTATACAGACCATGGAAGACAACAGACGTGTGACAACACAGCATATACAGACCATGGAAGACAACAGACACAATGTGTGACAACACAGCAGTATACAGACCATGGAGACACAGACACACTGTGTGACAACACAGACAGTATACAGACCATGGAAGCAACAGACACACTGTGTGACAAACAGACAGTATACAGACCATGGAGACAACAGACTGTGTGACAACACAGACAGTATACAGACCATGGAAGACAACAACACACTGTGTGACAACACAGCAGTATACAGACCTGGAAGACAACAGACACACGTGTGACAACACAGGCAGTATACAGACCATGGAAGACAACACACTGTTGACAACACAGACAGTATACAGACCATGGAAGACAACAGACACACTGTGTGACAACACAGACAGTATACAGACCATGGAAGACAACAGACAGTGTGACAACACAGGCAGCATACAGACCATGGAAGACAACAGACACACTGTGTGACAACACAGGCAGTATACAGACCATGGAAGACAACAGACAGTGTGACAACACAGACAGTATACAGACCATGGAAGACAACAGACACACTGTGTGACAACACAGGCAGTATACAGACCATGGAAGACAACAGACAGTGTGACAACACAGACAGTATACAGACCATAGAAGACAACAGACACACTGTGTGACAACACAGGCAGTATACAGACCATGGAAGACAACAGACAGTGTGACAACACAGACAGTATACAGACCATGGAAGACAACAGACACACTGTGTGACAACACAGACAGTATACAGACCATGGAAGACAACAGACACACTATGTGACAACACAGACAGTATACAGACCATGGAAGACAACAGACTGTGTGACAACACAGACAGTATACAGACCATGGAAGACAACAGACACACTGTGTGACAACACAGGCAGTATACAGACCATGGAAGACAACAGACAGTGTGACAACACAGACAGTATACAGACCATGGAAGACAACAGACACACTGTGTGACAACACAGGCAGTATACAGACCATGGAAGACAACAGACAGTGTGACAACACAGACAGTATACAGACCATGGAAGACAACAGACACACTGTGTGACAACACAGGCAGCATACAGACCATGGAAGACAACAGACAGTGTGACAACACAGACAGTATACAGACCATGGAAGACAACAGACACACTGTGTGACAACACAGGCAGTATACAGACCATGGAAGACAACACACTGTGTGACAACACAGACAGTATACAGACCATGGAAGACAACAGACTGTGTGACAACACAGGCAGCATACAGACCATGGAAGACAACAGACACACTGTGTGACAACACAGACAGTATACAGACCATGGAAGACAACAGACACACTGTGTGACAACACAGGCAGTATACAGACCATGGAAGACAACAGACACACTGTGTGACAACACAGGCAGTATACAGACCATGGAAGACAACAGACTGTGTGACAACACAGACAGTATACAGACCATGGAAGACAACAGACACACTGTGTGACAACACAGACAGCATACAGACCATGAAAGACAACAGACAGTGTGACAACACAGACAGTATACAGACCATGGAAGACAACAGACTGTGTGACAACACAGACAGTATACAGACCATGGAAGACAACAGACACACTGTGTGACAACACAGACAGCATACAGACCATGAAAGACAACAGACACACTGTGTGGTAACATGCCGCTTGTTACATGTTCTGTGCGGGTAAAACATCATACATACACAAGCTATCCCAGAAAAACTATTTGAAAGAAAGCTTGATGTGGAGATGTTTTCAACAGTCTGGTATAGTGCCCTGTGGGTAGTTCAACACACAAATAAACAGTAAACAGTTCATGCACTTTCCCTGATGTTTTTAACGTGGTCTCATTACTGAACTCTTTTTCTACACGACAAGAAATGATTTCTCTTAGTCAACTACACAGATTAAAAAATGGAAAAAAAAAATGTGTGCACATTTTTATCTAAGGCGTCGTGCAAATTCAGTCAAAGATTGAGTTCAGCCCATCCCCATTGCCCCTAATTTTGACCCACTTTTTGCGCACACTTGTACAATGTGTAATTATTGTTTTTATTCTAAGTCATAACGGTAATTTACACTTTGATGTCAATTCAAACTGAACAAGATGTGTTATCATTTTCGTAAACTGGACTCCACAGGTCTGTTTCCATTCTGCCTTGTCTGTCGGCTTCGTCAGCCTCCCTCCATCATTACTGGACTGGACTGGGCTGAATTGGATTGGATTGGATTGGACGGATTTTTTTTTGATTTTTTTTTTTTAATCTCACAACAGAAGTTTTCTGCGTGAGATGCAATTTGCTATCCCCGGATAAATCAAGTCGCCTCAACATGGCGTCACCCATTTTCTCTTTCATTCTTGTACGTTCATTTTTGAAAGAATTTTTCGGCATAATGTTGCCGGGAACAGCTCTTCGGCTGGCGTTGGATCTCTAACGTGCGTCAACTTCAAGCTGTGCACGGGACCTGGGTTTGTCGCCTGACAAACTAGCACCCAGACCACCACTTAAGGTGTCGTGGCTTTGGAAGGAAGGGGGAACGGAGACAAATTCTGACCAAGCGGGAAGATAAGGCATGACCCGCATGACCTGACACAATTTTACTGACCCTCCAGACATCGACAACAAACAGCCAGAGAAGCCAAAGTCAAGGTCACTTCAATAACAACTTTACTGACCCTCCAGACATAGATAACAAGCAGACAAAGAAGCCAAACCGAAGGTCACATCAAAACCGTTTTTCTTTGTTCAGTCTGAAGCGAAATTGAAAAGAGAGCAACGGAACAGTCACAGAACTGGACCTAACAGTCAGGATGAAGTATAGCTCATCTGTGGTCATAGTCATGGTCAATATACGTGTCACATGGGCCCCTTAACCCCCCTCCCCCCCCCCCCCCCCCCCCAGGAAAAAGAATATAGATGCCTTTCATGGACGGGACTGTAATTGATTCATTTATACGGATTTTTTTTTTTTTTTTTGAATTCACAACAATTTTCTCGTGAATCATTGATCGATAATCAGTCGCTAACATTGGTCAATTTCACTACATCTTGAGTCATTTCACGTAGCAATCATTGATCATATTCACGTAGCAACATTGATCAATATCGCGGCTTGATCTCTAACTTGATCAATATCACGTGCAACCATTGATCCATATCAACTAGAAACCCATTGACCACAACTAAGTAGCAATCTTTGGGATCAAATCACGTAGCAATCTTTTGATCAATTCACGTAGCAACCATGTGATCAATATCACGTAGCAATCATGATCAAACACGTAGAAGCATTGATCAATATCACGTACAACCTTATGATCAATATAGTACAATCATGATCAATATCACGAGCAATCATTGATCATATCATCGTAGCAACCATTGACAATACACGTAGCAATCAATTGATCAATATACACCTACATCATGGATCAATATCCACGTGCAATCATTGATCAATATACGTAGTCAATCATTGATCAATTCACCGTAGCAATATTGATCATATCAACGGTACAATCATTTGTATCATTATCACTGTAGCATTTATTTGATTAATATCACGTAGCAATCATTGATCAATATCACGTAGCAATCATTGATCAATATCACGTAGCAATCATTGATCAATATCACGTAGCAATCATTGATCAATATCACGTAGCAACATTGATCAATATCACGTAGCAATCCATTGATCAATATCACGTAGCAATCATTGATCAATATCACGTAGCAATCATTGATCAATATCACGTAGCAATCATTGATCAATATCACGTAGCAATCATTGATCAATATCACGTAGCAACCATTGATCAATATCACGTAGCAATCATTGATCAATATCATGTAGCAACCATTGATCAATTCCTTTGCCTGGCGAAAACTCTTCATTCTGTAGTCCCATGACCAGTGTGGTTACTGGTGGCACTGAGGGAACCAGCAGCAGACGGGAACAGATCCATCACATCTCCCTCTGGGTGCTGTTGTCAATTGGCCAGTCATGGTGGGTGGTTGTTGTTGTTGTTGTTGTTTTTGTTGTTGTTGTTTTTTGTTGTTTTTGTTTGTTGTTGTTGTTGTTGTTGTTGTTTTTGTTGTTGTTGTTTTTTTGTTGTTGTTGTTGTTGTTGTTTTTGTTGTTGTTGTTGTTTTTCCCCTTTACGCAGGCTGAAAGTTTCCTCTGAGAGAACTACAGACTTCAAGGTCTAATATCTCGAGTTCAATTCCAGGCTGGAACATCAAAAGTTGGCCGTGTTCATCGCCCATCTTTACGTTTCATCATTGTGGTGGTGTCAGTTTTACTGTGGTGGTGTCAGTTTTACTGTGGTGGTGTCAGTTTTACGTTTCCATCATTGTGGTGGTGTCAGTTTCTTTAACGTGTGTATTAACAACGCTACCAACAAGCTTGCTGTCTCTTTCATACTATCTAGACTGGACTATTGTAACTCTCTAT
Organism: Monoplex corrugatus; assembly: GCA_030674185.1. Taxonomy (NCBI): domain Eukaryota; kingdom Metazoa; phylum Mollusca; class Gastropoda; order Littorinimorpha; family Ranellidae; genus Monoplex; species Monoplex corrugatus. Next base: position 66,538,875 of record JAPXFY010000024.1, on the reverse strand, counting down.
TCGCAGGTCTCCATGACAATCAACTATCTAAACTTCAGCGCATACAGAACCACGCGGCTCGCCTTGTTCTCCGCAAGCCCAGGCGTGAGAGTGCAAAATCTCTGCTTAGAACACTTCATTGGCTCCCGGTAAAGGCTAGGATTCAATATAAAGTTGCCTGTCTCTGCTTTCAGTGTATCTATCACGAGAACATGCCATCCTATCTTGCCAACCTCCTGCAGGGTTACAAACCTTCTCGAACGCTCCGTTCTTCTGACACCTCACTGTTGACTGTTCCTCGCTTCTCTCTAGACACCTTTGGTAAAAAATCTTTCTCTGTCTTTGGCCCAAATGTATGGAACTCTCTACCACTGTCTCTCAGAAAAACTAAGTGTTTCTCAACCTTCAAACGGCACCTGAAAATCCACCTCTTTCAAACTCATCTAACCTGAAGAGCCTTAGTTTGCAAGTCTGTCATCAGACTAATCTCTCCTGCCTGTATAACAGTATTTTGTATAAGGGCCTATAGAGCAAGGTGTGTGTGTGCGTGCGTATATGTGTGTATGTGTGTGTGTTAGTGTGTGTGTGTGTGTGTGTGTGTGTGTGTGTGTGTGTGTGTGTGTGTGTGTGTGTGTGTGTGTGTGTGTGTGTGTTGTGTGGGGTGTGTGCTTGAGTGAGCATGTGTGTGTATCACTGTATGTGTACAGCTGAGGAAGGGATAGGGGAGAAATTGAGTGGGAAAGAGACTGAAATACTTTAAGAAACTTTTTCAAATCTTTGTTTGTATGTAAATTGTGATGTATGATATGCGAATAGTTCATAATTTGTGAGGAATTTTGATTGTCAAGGTATTAATGCTGTAATACTGAAGTTGTAATGTTTTTCCTGTATATGGATTAGAATTTTTCTGTTTTTATCTTCATTCAAAATATTGATTATAATTTTATGTACAACTATTGCATGCATAAACACACACACACGCATGCAAACATAGCACACGCACACACACACACACACACACTCTCTCTCTCTCTCTCTCTCTCTCTCTCTCTCTCTCTCTCACCTCACACACACACACATTCTTACAAACACATGCGCACAGCAACGCACACGCACGCACACACACATGTACACACACACGTACGCAAGCACACACACGCAGCAATATATAAACACAGTATTCCTCTTTATTCATATGAAAAATCTGTTAATCTTTCTTCATTACATAAGTCAGTGTTTAAATTTTAATATTCTGTGGTTTCTTATGTGTCTTCTTACTTGTATAGCTTTAATGTTTGTTGTTATCTTATTGTGTATGTAATTGTGAACATTTTTTATCACCTTTTGCCTTTCTTGCGAAATGTAAAGCGCTGGTGAGCATGTTTTTATATGGAATATGCGGTATACAAATAAAATTATTATTATTATTATTATTACGTCTTGTCATCTGTCCATAAGCCACAGCACAATGTCATGACTTACAGATCTTAACGTGCGTTTACGTCTTGTCATCTGTCCATAAGCCACAGCACAATGCCATGACTTACAGGATCTTTAACGTGCGTTTACGTCTTGTCATCTGTCCATAAGCCACAGCACAATGCCATGACTTACAGGATCTTTAACGTGTGTATTACGTCTTGTCATCTGTCCATAAGCCACAGCACAATGTCATGACTTACAGGATCTTTAACGTGTGTATTACGTCTTGTCATCTGTCCATAAGCCACAGCACAATGCATGACTTACAGATCTTTAACGTGTGTATTACGTGTTGTCATCTGTCCATAAGCCACAGCACAATGTCATGACTTACAGGATCTTTAACGTGTGTATTACGTGTTGTCATCTGTCCATAAGCCACAGCACAATGCCATGACTTACAGGATCTTTAACGTGTGTATTACGTCTTGTCATCTGTCCATAAGCACAGCACAATGCCATGACTTACAGGATCTTTAACGTGTGTATTTTATGTTCTGCGTACGTAATAAGGGAGAAGTGGCATGATACAGGACAACGATAGATCAGACAGAAGGGGGAGACAGATAGGACAGACAGACAGACAGATAGACAGACAGACAGACAGACGTACACACACATAAAACATATACATACAACATACGTACTACAACATACATACGTACATACGTACATACATACATACCTACATACAACATAATATAATAGTAATACATACTACATACATACGTACTATACGTACATAGGCATACATACATACATACATACTACATTACGTACATACATATGTACGTACTACGTACATACATTACTACATCATCATACATACGTACGTACGTACATACATACATACATACGTACATACGTACATACATACATGTATACATATATACATACATACATACATACATACGTACATATATACATACACATACATACATACATACATATATATGTATATATATATATATATATATATAATAAATATACGTACATACATACATACATACATACATACGCACATACGTACATACATACATACATATATACATACATACACACATACATACATACATACATACATACATACATACATACATACATACATACACACGTACAATCATAACACATGCATTATATCGCAGCTATCACTAATGTGCCTACATACATACGTTCACACACACATACACACACACACACACACACACACACACACACACACACACACACACACACACACACACACACACACACTCCTTCTAATATCACTTATAGTGAAAAGACGTTAAATCAAAGAACGAACGAACACACACACACACACACACACACACACACACACACACACACACACACACACACAACACAGACATAAACACATATACACTCACACACATACAGATAGAGACAGACAGACATAAAACAGACATAGAAAAACAGATAAACATAACACACGCAAACAGACAGTCTAACACGCAGACAGACACACAAGACACTTACCGTAAAGACCCCACGAGTCACCTCCCTGCTTGACAGAAAAGCGAGGATCCAAAGTTGACAACAACAGTATGCTGAACTATTTCTTCCAGTGTGTGCAAAGTGCCTGTAGACCTATAACATTAAATAGCTGATAGCCCTGCTGGCCCTCCGTGAAAAAAGCCGACGAAACAGCTGGTGTGTCGCCTCCACCAAACCATACACACATATGCACACTGTGTATACAGATCTATATAAAGCCAGTACGATGGTGAAGGTCGCACGTCGGTAAGAAGGTATTGAACACACACACGTGTATCAGCTTCACGTACAACGTACTGCGTGCTACTATCTTAGACAACCCTAAATCAAAATTACAGTGATGTCTGTGTTGCAATCAGATTTTGTTAGGACATGATTTTCCTGATACCCACATCCGTTTTCTTCCATTAACAACAGGCGCCTATATTACACACACACGTCACCCCTGGTTTTCTTGTTTCAATTTCTATGGAAGACTACCATTGCCGAGAGAACGGTTCAAACAAGTTTACGTCATGAATTTTGTTTGAATTTACGGGAAATTTCATTTGCTCCCAGAAGGGTTTAGGAAGGCGCATGCTTTGAATTGTTTATTTAAATTTCTATGGGAAACTTCATCTGTTTCAAGAAAGTGTTTATTATTTTCAATTCACGGGGAACCACAATTGGTCGAAGAAGGGTTCAGGGAGGTGAATTGTATGGGAGACTACACTTGCCAAAGAAAGGTTCAGGGAGGTGAATTATATGGGAGATTACACTTGCCATAGAAGGGTTCAGGGAAGTGAATTATATGGGAGATTACACTTGCCAAAGAAGGGTTCAGGGAGGTGAATTGTATGGGAGACTACACTTGCCAAAGAAGGGTTCAGGGAGGTGAATTGTATGGGCCATGGGAGATTACACTTGCCATAGAAGGGTTCAGGGAGGTGAATTGTATGGAGACTACACTTGCCAAAGAAGGGTTCAGGGAGGTGAATTGTATGGGAGACTACACTTGCCATAGAAGGGTTCAGGGAGGTGAATTGTATGGGAGATTACACTTGCCAAAGAAGGGTTCAGGGAGGTGAATTGTATGGGAGACTACACTTGCCAAAGAAAGGTTCAGGGAGGTGAATTATATGGGAGATTACACTTGCCATAGAAGGGATCAGGGAGGTGAATTATATGGGAGATTACACTTGCCAAAGAAGGGTTCAGGGAGGTGAATTGTATGGGAGACTACACTTGCCAAAGAAGGGTTCAGGGAGGTGAATTGTATTGGCCATGGGAGATTACACTTGCCATAGAAGGGTTCAGGGAGGCGAATTGTATGGGAGACTACACTTGCCAAAGAAGGGTTCAGGGAGGTGAATTGTATGGGAGACTACACTTGCCATAGAAGGGTTCAGGGAGGTGAATTGTATGGGAGATTACACTTGCCAAAGAAGGGTTCAGGGAGGTGAATTGTATGGGAGACTACACTTGCCAAAGAAGGGTTCAGGGAGGTGAATTATATGGAAGATTACACTTGCTAACGAAGGGTTCATTCAAGTTTACGGTTTGAATTTTGTTTGAATTTATGAGAAACTACATTTGCTGAAGGAAAGGTTTGGGTAAATTTACTCTGATTTTTTTTAACTTTCTATGGGAGACTACACTTGTGTAAGAAGGATTCAGGCAAATTTACAACTTGAGTTTTATGTTTGTATGAAAAACTACACTTGTTCTTGAAGGGTTGCGCTTTGACTTTGTGAATGGACTGTGATAGATTGATACAATATGACTGTCATACGGTTGTGATAGATTGATACAATATGACTGTCATACAGTTGTGATAGATTGATACAATATGACTGTCATACAGTTGTGATAGATTGATACAATATGACTGTCATACAGTTGTGATAGATTGACAAAATGTGACTGTCATACAGTTGTGATAGATTGACAAAATGTGACTGTCATACAGTTGTGATAGATTGACACAAAATATGACTGTCTTGTGATAGATTGACAAAATATGACTGTCATACAGTTGTGATAGATTGACACAAAATATGACTGTCATACAGTTGTGATAGATTGACACAAAATATGACTGTCTTGTGATAGATTGACACAAAATATGACTGTCATACAGTTGTGATAGATTGACACAAAATATGACTGTCTTGTGATAGATTGACACAAAATGTGACTGTCATATAGTTGTGACAGATTGACACAAAATATGACTGTCTTGTGATAGATTGACAAAATGTGACTGTCATACAGTTGTGATAGATTGACACAAAATATGACTGTCATACAGTTGTGATAGATTGACAAAATGTGACTGTCATACAGTTGTGATAGATTGATACAATATGACTGTCATACAGTTGTGATAGATTGATACAATATGACTGTCATACAGTTGTGATAGATTGATACAATATGACTGTCATACAGTTGTGATAGATTGATACAATATGACTGTCATACAGTTGTGATAGATTGATACAATATGACTGTTATACAGTTGTGATAGATTGATACAATATGACTGTTATACAGTTGTGATAGATTGATACAATATGACTGTCATACAGTTGTGATAGATTGATACAATATGACTGTCATACAGTTGTGATAGATTGACAAAATGTGACTGTCATACAGTTGTGATAGATTGACAAAATGTGATTGTCATACAGTTGCAATTTGTTTATTTCTCCTTACTGCTTACATGTTTAAGGTAAAGTTTAGTTGGGATCTTTCCATACTTAAGGTAAAGTTTAGTTGGGATCTTTCCATGCTTAAGGCAAAGTTTAGTTGGGATCTTTCCATACTTAAGGCAAAGTTTAGTTGGGATCTTTCCATGCTTAAGGTAAAGTTTAGTTGGGATCTTTCCATGCTTAAGGTAAAGTTTAGTTGGGATCTTTCCATACTTAAGGTAAAGTTTAGTTGGGATCTTTCCATACTTAAGGCAAAGTTTAGTTGGGATCTTTCCATGCTTAAGGCAAAGTTTAGTTGGGATCTTTCCATGCTTAAGGCAAAGTTTAGTTGGGATCTTTCCATGCTTAAGGTAAAGTTTAGTTGGGATCTTTCCATACTTAAGGCAAAGTTTAGTTGGGATCTTTCCATGCTTAAGGCAAAGTTTAGTTGGGATCTTTCCATGCTTAAGGTAAAGTTTAGTTGGGATCTTTCCATGCTTAAGGTAAAGTTTAGTTGGGATCTTTCCATGCTTAAGGTAAAGTTTAGTTGGGATCTTTCCATGCTTAAGGTAAAGTTTAGTTGGGATCTTTCCATGCTTAAGGTAAAGTTTAGTTGGGATCTTTCCATGCTTAAGGTAAACTTTAGTTGGGATATCTCCATGCTTAAGGTAAAGTTTAGTTGGGATCTTTCCATACTTAAGGTAAAGTTTAGTTGGGATCTTTCCATGCTTAAGGTAAAGTTTAGTTGGGATCTTTCCATACTTAAGGTAAACTTTAGTTGGGATCTTTCCATACTTAAGGTAAAGTTTAGTTGGGATCTTTCCATACTTAAGGTAAAGTTTAGTTGGGATCTTTCCATGTTTAAGGCAAAGTTTAGTTGGGATCTTTCCATACTTAAGGTAAAGTTTAGTTGGGATCTCTCTCACTTGGTCTAGTTCCATGACGGAGTGATTGCTATGGTTAGTAGGGGCTAAGTAGGTCACAAGTTACATCAGTTTTGGGTTAGCTCAGAACAGGCACTGTTAAACTCCCCTTACATGACCGAGCAGCCATGCAAGTTGTATTCTGGTGGGTAGTTATATGGGTCTCCTCTGATGGGTAGCCCTATAGCGACTTGAAATGGCTGGCTCCCATGAACTTACTGGTACAGGGACTTGGACTGAATGAACTTGGGATTGGACGTATGTTGACAAGCAGGATGAGAGGCTTGGGATGGGACGTATGTTGACAAGCAGGATGAGAGGCTTGGGATGGGACGTATGTTGACAAGCAGGATGAGAGGCTTGGGATGGGACGTATGTTGACAAGCAGGATGAGAGGCTTGGGATGGGACGTATGTTGACAAGCAGGATGAGAGGCTTGGGATGGGACGTATGTTGACAAGCAGGATGAGAGGCTTGGGATGGGACGTATGTTGACAAGCAGGATGAGAGGCTTGGGATGGGACGTATGTTGACAAGCAGGATGAGAGGCTTGGGATGGGACGTATGTTGACAAGCAGGATGAACGGCTTGGGATCAAACTGATGAAGAGCTGAAGATAGAGCGGAGCTTGGATCGCGCAACAATAATTCATATACAGCAATTAACTATACGATGAATGATATATGTGATAAGTGAGCATTCTTACTTTAAGAAGATTACAATAGAATGGGTTATTTTACCAACAGTAAGTGAGTATTTTTACTTTAAGAAGATTACAATAGAATGGGTTATTTTACCAACAGTAAGTGAGTATTCTTACTTTAAGAAGATTACAATAGAATGGTTATTTTACCAACAGTAAGTGAGTATTTTTACTTTAAGAAGATTACAATAGAATGGGTTATTTTACCAACAGTAAGTGAGTATTCTTACTTTCAGAAGATTACAATAGAATGGGTTATTTTACCAACAGTAAGTGAGCATTCTTACTTTTAGAAGATTACAATAGAATGGGTTATTTTACCAACAGTAAGTGAGCATTCTTACTTTAGAAGATTACAATAGAATGGGTTATTTTACCAACAGTAAGTGAGTATTCTTACTTTAAGAAGATTACAATAGAATGGGTTATTTTACCAACAGTAAGTGAGTATTCTTACTTTAAGAAGATTACAATAGAATGGATTATTTTACCAACAGTAAGTGAGTATTCTTACTTTAAGAAGATTACAATACAATGGGTTATTTTATCAACAGTAAGTGAGCATTCTTACTTTAAGAAGATTACAATAGAATGGGTTATTTTACCAACAGTAAGTGAGCATTCTTACTTTAAGAAGATTACAATAGAATGGGTTATTTTACCAATAGTTATGCTACATAATCATAGATTACGCCGAGAGATTGCTAAATTTGGAGCCTGGTCAGGGATGGAACAACATACTGGTTAGAACAAACGCTCAACAAAGTCAAGGTTAATTCAGCAGATGGAGTGCAGACATCATATGGTTTTGGTGACCAGATTCGTCCCCTGGCTTAGAACCCCCACCCCACCCCCCACCCCCACCCCCCCACACACACACACCACCACCACCACGCAGTCCATCACCCACCAGTGCATGGGTTCTGTCCCTTTTTGTAGGTGGGAAAGGTAAAAGTGTAAGGAAGATGACAAAGGCTTTGTCCACCTTCATGATGCTGTCCCCGGGGAAAGTTGAGGTGTGTGTCGCCTTTGCTCCCAAACAGTTGTCTGTGTAAGTTGTGGAACTCTTTACCTTTACCGTAGGCTGTCTAGAGTCTACTAGTGTCAACTGTTTCATTAATAAGCGCTTATGCCAGGATCATACGGGTTTTTATCGCCGTAATTCCCAGTCAACTCAATTTAAGGCAAGACAAGTCAGGCCAGGTCAGACCAGCCAGGTCAGGTCAGGTCAGGTCAGGTCAGGTCAGGTCAGGTCGTCAACTTTATTGTCTCTAAAGGACAAATTACGTTGTGCCTTTTGCACACACACAAAAAAACGAAGACAAAAACAAAAAAACAATATATACACGACACACACACACACACACACACACACACACACTCACACACACACACACACACACACACACACACACACACACACACACACACACACACACACACACACACATCCATATGCACACCATAAACACATAATTCAAACTGCCCCCCTGAAATTAATCTGAATTGATTTTAGGATGAAACTTTGCATACGATGTGTATCATACTGTTCTGTATTTGAAGGAGTGAAAACGTCTGTCTGATGTGTCCATTTCATGGTCAGCGAAAAGACATGACTTTGGTCACATGCAACATCCTAGCGTCTAGCACACCACACGACACCTGAATACCCGTCTCAAACTCATCAGTTTTTCGCCCACACATTTGTTCCCTTTGGTAAGCAACAGACTACCATACTTTCCCTAACCGTGTGTTGTCTTTTTGCCTTCGCGGTTTGTCGTCAGCTCTTTTGCTTAGGAGCAGGCGTAGGGTCAGTGAAGCGGAACTATAGGCCTCTCAGCTAATGGGGAGGAATAAAATGGAGGATGTTTAGTCAAGTGGAAAAGCGACAGGTGTTTCGTAGCGAGAAACTGTCATCTCCAATTGCCAGGAGCAAGACTACTTCAAGTCAAATCTGATGTTACATGTATTTTTATAGATTTCAGCAATCAGTAGTCAACACCTCAACACACTCGTAGACAGTGGGCGTGCGCCTGTATTACTACCATTATCTTACCATCAAAATCATCACCTTCACTGTCGTCACCACAACCAACAACAACAACAGCAACAACAGGAGCGGATTATAATCTCGGTAGAGGGGGGGGGGGATTCCTAAGAAATGGAGGAGGGTCCAGGCGCAAGCTGTCCCAGAACAGGAAAAAAATTGCTCCAAGGATTTAAACACAAGTTAGCCATTGGGTACACTGTTCATTCAATCTTGTCATGTGCTTAAATTTAAAAATAGTTTCCATATAACCATATTGGCTCCTTTCCATATTACCATATTGGCTCCTTTCCATATTACCATATTTGTTCCTTTCCATATTACCATATTGGCTCCTTTCCATATTACCATATTGGCTCCTTTCTATATTACCATATTGGTTCCTTTCCATATTACCATATTGGTTCCTTTCCATATTACCATATTGGCTCCTTTCCATATTACCATATTGGCTCCTTTCCATATTACCATATTGGCTCCTTTCTATATTACCATATTGGCTCCTTTCCATATTACCATATTGGTTCCTTTCCATATTACCATATTGGCTCCTTTCCATATTACCATATTGGCTCCTTTCTATATTACCATATTGGCTCCTTTCCATATTACCATATTGGTTCCTTTCCATATTACCATATTGGTTCCTTTCCATATTACCATATTGGTTCCTTTCCATATTACCATATTGGTTCCTTTCTATATTACCATATTGGCTCCTTTCTATATTACCATATTGGCTCCTTTCCATATTACCATATTGGTTCCTTTCCATATTACCATATTGGTTCCTTTCCATATTACCATATTGGTTCCTTTCTATATTACCATATTGGCTCCTTTCTATATTACCATATTGGTTCCTTTCCATATTACCATATTGGTTCCTTTCTATATTACCATATTGGTTCCTTTCCATATTACCATATTGGCTCCTTTCTATATTACCATATTGGTTTCCTTTCCATATTACCAATATTGGTTTCCTTTCTAATATTACCATATTGGTTCCTTTCATATATACCATATTTGGTTCCTTTCCATATTACCATATTGGTTCCTTTCCATATTACCATATTGGTTCCTTTCCATATTCCATATGGTTCCTTTCCATATTACCATATTGGTTCTCCTTTCTATATTACCATATTGGTCTCCCTTTCCATATTACCATATTGGTTCCTTATCCATATTACCATATTGGTCTCCTTTTCTATATTACCATATATTGGTTCTCTTTCCTATGTTCCTTTCTATTTACCATATTGGTCCTTTCATATTACCATATTGGTTCCTTTCCATATTACCATATTGGTTCCTTTCCATATTACCAGTTTGTCCTTTCAATTACCAATACTTGGTCCTTTTATATTACCATATTGGTTCCTTTCCATATTACCATATTGGTTCCCTTTCTCATATCTTCCATTCATACCATTGTCCTTTCCATATTACCATATTGGCTTCATATTACCATATTGGTTCTTCCATATACCATGCGTCCTTTCCATATTACCATATTGGTTCCTTTCATATACCATATGTCCTTCATATCCATTTTGGTCCTTATATCTTTTCCTTTCATATCAATTGTCCATTTACATATTGGTTCCTTTCCATATTACCATATTGGCTTCCTTTCCATATTACCATATTGGCTCCTTTCCATATTACCATATTGGTTCCTTTCCATATTACCATATTGGTTCCTTTCATATTACCATATTGGCTCCTTTCATATTACCATATTGGTTCCTTTCCATATTACCATATTGGTTCCTTTCCATATTACCATATTGGTCCTTTCCATATTACCATATTGGTCCTTTCATATACCATATTTTTCCTTCCATATTACCATATTGGTTCCTTTCTATATTACCATATTGGTTCCTTTCCATATTACCATATTGGTTCCTTTCCATATTACCATATTGGTTCCTTTCCATATTACCATATTGGTCCTTTCCATATTACCATATTGGTCCTTTCCATATTACCATATTGGTTCCTTTCCATATTACCATATTGGTTCCTTTCCATATTACCATATTGGTTCCTTTCCATATTACCATATTGGATCCTTTCCATATTACCATACTTGGTCTTCCTTTACCATATTGTTTCATTACCATATTGGTCTTTTTTCCTTTCCATATTACCATATTGGTTTCCTTTACCATATTGTCCATACTTGGTTCCTTTCCATATTACCATATTGGTTCCTTTCCATATTACCATATTGGTTCCTTTCCATATTACCATATTGGTTCCTTTCCATATTACCATATTGGTTCCTTTCCATATTACCATATTGGTTCCTTTCCATATTACCATTTGGTCCTTTCCATATTACCATACTTGGTTCCTTTCCATATTACCATATTGGTCCTTTCCATATTACCATATTGGTTCCTTTCCATATTACCATACTTGGTCCTTTCCATATTACCATACTTGGTCCTTTCCATATTACTTGTCCTTCATATTACCATATTGGTCCTTTCCATATTACCATACTTGGTCCTTTCCATATTACCATACTTGGTCCCATCTCCTCTCCATACTTCTTATATTACCATTCCTTATTTCCCTTGGTCCTTTCCTATATTACCATACTTGGTCCTTTCTATATTACCATACTTGGTCCTTTCTATATTACCATACTTGGTCCTTTCTATATTACCATACTTGGTCCTTTCCATATTACCATACTTGGTCCTTTCATATTACCATACTTGGTCCTTTCTATATTACTATACTTGGTCCTTTCTATATTACCATACTTGGTCCTTTCCTATTACCATACTTGGTCCTTTCTATATTACCATACTTGGTCCTTTCCATATTACCATACTTGTCCTTTCCATATTACCATACTTGGTCCTTTCATATTACCATACTTGGCTCCTTTCTATATTACATACTTGGTCCTTTCCATATTACCATACTTGGTCCTTTCTATATTACCATACTTGGTCCTTTCCATATTACCATACTTGGTCCTTTCCATATTACCATACTTGGCTCCTTTCTTTACTATCTTTACCATACTTGGTCCTTTCTATATTACCATACTTGTCCTTTCTATATTACCATACTTGGCTCCTTTCATATTACCATACTTGGCTATAACACTTCACCTATAACTCATTTCTAATTTCCTACTTGGATCCCTCTAACTACCAATCCTCTGACGCACCTATTAATCCGTACATGTTTTCTTATGACAGACTTTATGAAACACAACTGTTGATCATGGATAACTCGGAGGAGATTGGGGGGGGGGGGGAGGGTCTGAAGTCCTGAAGCTCTGGATCCCCACCCCCACCCACCCCCCACCCGCCATCCCCAAAATCCGCCTCTGAGCAACAACAACGACAGCACAAATTACAGTCCGTAGGCAATGTACTGTCTTGTATGGACAGATCTTTATCAAATCACAATCCTGTGTTCTTACATCTCAGTGAACACACTTCTCAAAACCTTGTTTATGTAGACCTCATTTCCAAGATCTGTAAGCGATAAAACAACCATTGTGAAACACCAGTGGAACAGTAAGATTGTTGCTGTGGCTTGATCATCTGAATTTCTGTCAATATTCATCAGAGTTCTTGATACACTGAGTTTCAAATGAAAAGACAACAAAGAGAAATTCTATCTTCCCATTTGATGACACACTCTATTGTCGGTGTACACGATGGACGACAATCAATGAAATAATACAAAATGGTGAGTGTTGTTAACCACGATGTGTTGTATCTGGCCTCTGACGGTAGCATCATCAACTTCATTGTAACAATTGTCATTCGCTGTTTATAACATAGCTGTCTTACTCAGACTAAACTAAATTAGATCAAATTCTACTTATTTATGTGCATTCCACATGACTGTATTTTTCGTAGGGAAATTCCTACATATTTACGTAAGAGTTTTCTTAGATCAACAAGCGCAGGACACTCGACAACAAGAGGCATTTCATCCTCAGTGGTCTAGTTGTGTGGGCTGATTTCTATGTCCAACAGTGGTCTAGTTGTGTCTGCTGATTTCTATGTCCAACAGTGGTCTAGTTGTGTGGGCTGATTTCTATGTCCAACAGTGGTCTAGTTGTGTGGGCTGATTTCTATGTCCAACAGTGGTCTAGTTGTGTGGGCTGATTTCTATGTCCAACAGTGGTCTAGTTGTGTGGGCTGATTTCTATGTCCAACAGTGGTCTAGTTGTGTCTGCTGATTTCTATGTCCAACAGTGGTCTAGTTGTGTGGGCTGATTTCTATGTCCAACAGTGGTCTAGTTGTGTCTGCTGATTTCTATGTCCAACAGTGGTCTAGTTGTGTGGGCTGATTTCTATGTCCAACAGTGGTCTAGTTGTGTGGGCTGATTTCTATGTCCAACAGTGGTCTAGTTGTGTGGGCTGATTTCTATGTCCAACAGTGGTCTAGTTGTGTCTGCTGATTTCTATGTCCAACAGTGGTCTAGTTGTGTGGGCTGATTTCTATGTCCAACAGTGGTCTAGTTGTGTGGGCTGATTTCTATGTCCAACAGTGGTCTAGTTGTGTGGGCTGATTTCTATGTCCAACAGTGGTCTAGTTGTGTGGCTGATTTCTATGTCCAACAGTGGTCTAGTTGTGTGGGCTGATTTCTATGTCCAACAGTGGTCTAGTTGTGTCTGCTGATTTCTATGTCCAACAGTGGTCTAGTTGTGTGGGCTGATTTCTATGTCCAACAGTGGTCTAGTTGTGTGGGCTGATTTCTATGTCAAACAGTGGTCTAGTTGTGTGGGCTGATTTCTATGTCCAACAGTGGTCTAGTTGTGTGGGCTGATTTCTATGTCCAACAGTGGTGTAGTTGTGTCTGCTGATTTCTATGTCCAACAGTGGTCTAGTTGTGTGGGCTGATTTCTATGTCCAACAGTGGTCTAGTTGTGTCTGCTGATTTCTATGTCCAAACATCTGAATGAGATGCTGTGTATCTTCGATACTTGTCGCTTTCAAGAAAGTGTTTCAACACTGGATGATCACCACATTCTATAAGACTATATAATTTATATTCGTTCTATCGGTAGACTAAAAACGGTGTAAGTACATTGTACATCTGTTTACACGACTAATAGGCCGACAGACGAGGCTAGCACGAGTACGGTCTCCACTGTGACAAGCAATGTTCCCACAGCCACACAGGATCATGTGATTTGTGTTGACCAAGTAAACTCAGTCTGGCCAGGTCTGCCATCAAGTTATCTAGAGACATAAAGGTCTTTCAGGTGTTCAAACATATCGCTCGTACTGCTTGGTGGTGTACAGAATATTCCCAAACTACCCTCGTATAAGCTGAAATAATATTCAGCTTGATTGCTTGGCCAGTTGGTTGGTCGGTCGGTTGGTTGGTTGGTCGGTTGGTTGGTTGGTTGGTTGATTGGTTGGTTGATTGATTGATTGGTTGTTGATCAGATGGTTAGTTGATTGGTTGGTTGATTGGCTGGCCGGTTGGTCGGTTGGTTGGTTGGCTGGTTGGTTGGTTGGTCGGTCGGTTGGTTGGTCGGTCGGTCGGTCAGTTGGTTGGTTGGTTGGCTGGTTGGTTGGTTGGTTGGTTGGTCGGTCGGTGGTTGGTTGTCGGTCGGTCGGTCAGTTGGTTGGTCGGTTGGTTGGTTGGCTGGTTGGTTGGTTGGTCGGTCGGTTGGTTGGTCGGTCGGTCGGTCAGTTGGTTGGTTGGTTGGCTGGTTGGTTGGTTTGCTGGCTGACTGGCTGGTCAAAGGGCTATAAACCTACACACTGACTCATTCGATTACTTTGCTTGGATTAGGTTGGAATGATACTTTTTTTTTACCGTATTATGTTCTTCCTTCGTCTTCTTTTGTTATTCATTTTCTGCAATGATTTTACACACACACAACACACACACACACACACCACACACACACACACACACACACACACACACACACACACACACACACACACACACACACACACACACACACATTTGAATTGCATGTATGTGCACCTTTACACTATTTCTAAATGGTTTGTATTTGTTGTTGACGCTGTTATTATTACTTTTTGTTGTTGATGAAATACGCCCGCCCCCACCCCCACCCCGCACAAACATGCGCCTCATATTCGTATATATATGAGTTTGTTTTTATGTATTCGTGATCAACTTAAGTGTCTTATTTCATTTTGTGCGTGTGTCTAATTTGTTTAGATTTTTAATTCTTTTGTAGTTTCTTGTGTGTTTGTCCAATGAGTTTAGGTTTGTTTTTTATTTGTTGTTGTTGTTGTTGTTTACATTTCTTTTGTTTGTCCAATTAGTTTAGTTTATAATTCTTTTGAAGTTTCTTGTGTGTTTGTCTAATTAGTTTAGTTTTATTAATTTATTTTCTTATTTATTTATTTATTTTTTTTTTTTTTTTGCAGTTTTATTTTTTCTGTTGTTTTAATACAAGTGGATTGGCACCGCCGGATATGTCAGTTGAACTATGTAATTACATGATGATGATGATGATGATGATGATGATGATGATGCGCCAAATCTTGATTCCAGAATCAAGCCAAGGCGCGCACGCACTTCCATCATTCACAAAAGCAATCACCATCATTCACCAAAGCAATCATCAACATTCACCAAAGCAATCACCATCATTCACCAAAGCAATCACCAACATTCACCAAAGCAATCACCATCATTCACCAAAGCAATCACCAACATTCACCAAAGCAATCACCAACATTCACCGAAGCAATCACCAACATTCACCGAAGTAATCACCAACATTCACCAAAGCAATCACCATCATTCACCAAAGCAATCACCAACATTCACCAAAGCAATCACCATCATTCACCAAAGCAATCACCATCATTCACCAAAGCAATCACCATCATTCACCGAAGCAATCACCAACATTCACCGAAGTAATCACCATCATTCACCAAAACAATCACCATCATTCACCAAAGTAATCACCATCATTCACCAAATCTCCAGGGCACAAAACACACGCAGACAGAGACGGGGAAGTCAGGAGGGGAATGGAGTGTGTGACCCCTGACCCAAGCCGTCATCCCCGCTATGTTTCACACACACACACATACACACACAGAGGATGCTGAGCTAGGGTACATTCAAACGTTTTCGACGAATGATCCTTGATCCAATTTATAATCTTCTCTGTCACATACTCTCTCTCTCTCTCTCTCTCTCTCTCTCTCTCTCTCTCTCTCTCTCTCTCTCTCTCTCTCTCTCTCTCTCTCTCTCTCCTCGTCTCTTTCTCTCTCTTCTCCCTCTCTCTCTCCCTCTCTCTCTCTCTCTTCCCCTTCCCCCTCTCTCTCTTTTAAGTGTACGATCAATTGCCAGCTGGAAAAGAAATGATTGGAAGACTTCCCACAGAAACTGCAACAATCATCATGTCAGCTTGGAGACAAGGGACACAGAAGTGTTACAACACTTACATCAAATGGTGGTTACTTACTTTTCTGTTCTGAACGGGGGGAGGGGGGGGATAAAAATCCCTTTTCTCCCTCTCCATCAGAATTACTGATTGTCCTCACTGCTCTTTTCCAAGAAGGCAAAGGTTAGAGCTCCCTAAATGTTGCTAGGAGTGCTGTTTCCATGTTCTCT
Source organism: Monoplex corrugatus (assembly GCA_030674185.1). Taxonomy (NCBI): domain Eukaryota; kingdom Metazoa; phylum Mollusca; class Gastropoda; order Littorinimorpha; family Ranellidae; genus Monoplex; species Monoplex corrugatus. Next base: position 66,521,933 of record JAPXFY010000024.1, on the reverse strand, counting down.
TTGAATGACGACAAATCTGTAGGATCCCATCCTTTGGTCTGTAAATTCTTACGAGGAGTCTTTAATCAGAAGCCTCCTACCTTACCCCGCACTGAGGTTACCTGGGATGTACAGAGTTCTTCACGTGCTAAGCTTGCGCTCAATCTTGGACATCAAATGGCAGGACACGATCACAAACCTTGAGGTGCTGGACCGCACAGAAACAACCAGCATCAAAGCCATGATCCTAAAAGCCCAGTTCTGATGGACGGGACACGTTACCCAGATGGACAATGACAGAATCCCAAAACAACTCCTCTATGGCAAGCTCAGCAAGGGAAAGAGAAAGCAAGGCAGACTGTTGAAATGTTTCAAAGACTGCATCAAGGCCAACATCGCCCACACCGGGATGGCCTCCAAGCAGCTTGAAGAGTGTGCACAGGATGGAACTGGATGGCGTGCCCTGACTCACGAAGCAAAAGAGACATTTGGCATGAAGACAACCGACGTGACAACATGAAGACAACCAACGTGACAGGATGAAGACAACCAACGTGACAGCATCAAGACAACCAACGTGACAGGATGAAGACAACCAACGTGACAGGATGAAGACAACCAACGTGACAGGATGAAGACAACCAACGTGACAGCATCAAGACAACCAACGTGACAGGATGAAGACAACCAACGTGACAGGATGAAGACAACAGACGTGACAGGATGAAGACAACCAACGTGACAGGATGAAGACAACCAACGTGACAGGATGAAGACAACAGACGTGACAGGATGAAGACAACCAACGTGACAGGATGAAGACAACCAACGTGACAGGATGAAGACAACAGACGTGACAGGATGAAGACAACCAACGTGACAGCATCAAGACAACCAACGTGACAGCATCAAGACAACCAACGTGACAGGATGAAGACAACAGACGTGACAGGATGAAGACAACCAACGTGACAGCATCAAGACAACCAACGTGACAGCATCAAGACAACCAACGTGACAGCATCAAGACAACCAACGTGACAGCATCAAGACAACCAACGTGACAGCATCAAGACAACCAACGTGACAGCATCAAGACAACCAACGTGACAGCATCAAGACAACCAACGTGACAGCATCAAGACAACAGACGTGACAGCATCAAGACAACAGACGTGACAGCATGAAGACAACAGACGTGACAGCATGAAGACAACAGACGTGACAGCATGAAGACAACAGACGTGACAGCATGAAGACAACCAACGTGACAACATGAAGACAGCCAACGTGACAACATCAAGACAACAGACGTGATAACATGAAGACAACAGACGTGACAACATCAAGACAACAGACGTGACAACATGAAGACAACAAACGTGACAACATCAAGACAACAGACGTGACAACATCAAGACAACCAACGTGACAGCATGAAGACAACAGACGTGACAACATCAAGACAACAGACGTGACAACATGAAGACAACAAACGTGACAACATCAAGACAACAGACGTGACAACATCAAGACAACCAACGTGACAGCATGAAGACAACAGACGTGACAACATCAAGACAACAGACGTGACAACATCAAGACAACCGACGTGACAACATCACTGAGGCCTGTGCAAAAAGGAAGGCAGCAGTACAAGCACCCAGACCTCCAGGCCAGATTCCCTGCCCCCATTGCTGTCATCTTTACCGTTCCTGCCTTGGACTCTACAGTTACCTTCCAGTTCACCCCTGTACATAGCTGTCGTTGTCGAACCTGACAGACCACCACCAGAGACGGTTCTTGACTTTCTTAGGAAACGGTTCTCCTGCTGAGTGCTTGTCCTTTCCCCAGTTATCACTGATGGTAGTGATGTCATGTTTGTTGATATCAGGTCAACAGGGCTGACTGTCTGACTGATGGTAGTGATGTCATGTTTGTTGATATCGGGTCAACAGGGCTGACTGTCTGGTTGATGGTAGTGATGCTATGTTGATATCGGGTCAACAGGGCTGACTGTCTGACTGATGGTAGTGATGCTATGTTGACATCAGGTCAACAGGGCTGACTGTCTGGCTGATGGTAGTGATGCTATATTGATATCGGGTCAACAGGGCTGACTGTCTGACTGATGGTAGTGATGTCATGTTTGTTGATATCAGGTCAACAGGGCTGACTGTCTGGTTGATGGTAGTGATGCTATGTTGATATCGGGTCAACAGGGCTGACTGTCTGACTGATGGTAGTGATGCTATGTTTGTTGATATCAGGTCAACAGGGCTGACTGTCTGGTTGATGGTAGTGATGCTATGTTTGTTGATATCAGGTCAACAGGGCTGACTGTCTGGTTGATGGTAGTGATGCTATGTTGATATCGGGTCAACAGGGCTGACTGTCTGACTGATGGTAGTGATGCTATGTTTGTTGATATCGGGTCAACAGGGCTGACTGTCTGACTGATGGTAGTGATGCTATGTTTGTTGATATCAGGTCAACAGGGCTGACTGTCTGGCTGATGGTAGTGATGCTATGTTAGTTGATATCAGGTCAACAGGGCTGACTGTCTGACTGATGGTAGTGATGCTATATTGACATCAGGTCAACAGGGCTGACTGTCTGGCTGATGGTAGTGATGTTATATTGATATCAGGTCAACAGGGCTGACTGTCTGACTGATGGTAGTGATGCTATGTTGATATCAGGTCAATAGGGCTGACTCTCTGGCTGATGGTAGTGGTGCTATGTTGATATCAGGTCAACAGGGCTGACTGTCTGACTGATGGTAGTGATGCTATGTTTGTTGATATCAGGTCAACAGGGCTGACTGTCTGGTTGATGGTAGTGATGCTATGTTGATATCGGGTCAACAGGGCTGACTGATGGTAGTGATGCTATGTTTGTTGATATCAGGTCAACAGGGCTGACTGTCTGGTCGATGGATATCCGTAACGTGTCTTGGAACAAAAGAGAAGTTAGATGTAGGATTGGACACTTGCTCAAAACCTCAACACCTACACGACATCAATTGGAACTGTCCTTCACACCTGTCCACCTGACAGACACATTTGCCCTTGTACCTACCTACAATTATACCTCAAGTGTTCAGAAGCATTACACAGCTCTGAAACAGAACTTTTTATCACCTGGTGGGACACTCATAAAGGCAGCTCCCGAGACACATCAGGGCGTGGTGTGCAGTCACGGTGTCAGTGTGGGTGGGTGTGGGGGCATGGTGTGCAGTCACGGTGTCAGTGTGTGTGGGTGTGGGGCATGGTGTGCAGTCACGGTGTCAGTGTGAGTGGGTGTGGGGGCATGGTGTGCAGTCACAGTGTCAGTGTGAGTGGGTGTGGGGGCATGGTGTGCAGTCACGGTGTCAGTGTGAGTGGGTGTGGGGGCGTGGTGTGCAGTCACGGTGTCAGTGTGTGTGGGTGTGGGGGCGTGGTGTGCAGTCACGGTGTCAGTGTGAGTGGGTGTGGGGGTGTGGTGTGCAGTCACGGTGTCAGTGTGGGTGGGTGTGGGGGCGTGGTGGGCAGTCACGGTGTCAGTGTGTGTGGGTGTGGGGGCATGGTGTGCAGTCACGGTGTCAGTGTGAGTGGGTGTGGGGGCGTGGTGTGCAGTCACGGTGTCAGTGTGGGTGTGGGGGCGTGGTGTGCAGTCACGGTGTCAGTGTGGGTGGGTGTGGGGGCGTGGTGTGCAGTCACGGTGTCAGTGTGGGTGGGTGTGGGGGCGTGGTGTGCAGTCACGGTGTCAGTGTGTGTGGGTGTGGGGGCGTGGTGTGCAGTCACGGTGTCAGTGTGGGTGGGTGTGGGGGCGTGGTGTGCAGTCACGGTGTCAGTGTGGGTGGGTGTAGGGGCGTGGTGTGCAGTCACGGTGTCAGTGTGGGTGTGGGGGCGTGGTGTGCAGTCACGGTGTCAGTGTGGGTGTGGGGGCGTGGTGTGCAGTCACGGTGTCAGTGTGGGTGGGTGTAGGGGAATGGTATGCAGTCACGGTGTCAGTGTGGGTGTGGGGGCGTGGTGTGCAGTCACGGTGTCAGTGTGTGTGGGTGTGGGGGCGTGGTGTGCAGTCACGGTGTCAGTGTGGGTGGGTGTGGGGACGTGGTGTGCAGTCACGGTGTCAGTGTGGGTGGTGTGGGGGCGTGGTGTGCAGTCACGGTGTCAGTGTGGGTGGGTGTAGGGGCGTGGTGTGCAGTCACGGTGTCAGTGTGGGTGGGTGTGGGGGCGTGGTGTGCAGAACTGAAAGAGCAGTGTTGGAGAGGGGGGAGGGGGTAGTGACATAGGAGCGGTGCAGAAGAGTGAATAGAAAAATAAAAAACAAACAAAACAACAAACAAACAATAACAACAAAACCCACCCTACTGACAAGCAACTTGGAGTTGATGCAGGTCACACTGTCCACCGGAAGTTAGGAATTTGTTCAAGAGTTTGGAGTTTGTAGTCTGGAGTTTGTTCAAGAGTTTGGAGTTTGTAGTCTGGAGTATGTTCAAGAGGAATTCATCGCTGTCAGGCAATTCCATATGTGCTCCACCCAAATCTGCCAAGAATTATTTGGCAGACTCCCTAAGCCTGCACAAAGCCCTATGGGCTGGCAAGGTCTTGACATTGCGGAGATGGAGGGATGGGTTTTGAAACAGTAAGCTGACACAACCAGAATGATGGAAACATTAAGATGGACAGCCAACAGGCCAGTGGACCTATGAAACAGTAAACTGACACCACCAAAATGATGGAAACATTCAGATGGACAGCCAACAGGCCAGTGGACCTATGAAACAGTAAACTGACACCACCAAACTGATGGAAACATTCAGATGGACAGCCAACAGGCCAGTGGACCTATGAAACAGTAAACTGACACCACCAAAATGATGGAAACATTCAGATGGGCAGCCAACAGGCCAGTGGACCTATGAAACAGTAAACTGACACCACCAAAATGATGGAAACATTCAGATGGACAGCCAACAGGCCAGTGGACCTATGAAACAGTAAACTGACACCACCAAAATGATGGAAACATTAAGATGGACAGCCAACAGGCCAGTGGACCTATGAAACAGTAAACTGACACCACCAAAATGATGGAAACATTCAGATGGACAACCAACAGGCCAGTGGACCTATGAAACAGTAAACTGACACCACCAGAATGATGGAAACATTAAGATGGACAGCCAACAGGCCAGTGGACCTATGAAACAGTAAACTGACACCACCAAAATGATGGAAACATTCAGATGGACAGCCAACAGGCCAGTGGACCTATGAAACAGTAAACTGACACCACCAAAATGATGGAAACATTCAGATGGACAGCCAACAGGCCAGTGGACCTATCAAACAGTAAGCTGACATCACCAAAATGATGGAAACATTCAGATGGACAGCCAACAGGCCAGTGGACCTATCAAACAGTAAGCTGACACACCCAAAATGATGGAAACATTAAGATGGACAGCCAACAGGCCAGTGGACCTATCAAACAGTAAGCTGACACCACCAAATGATGGAAACATTCAGATGGACAGCCAACAGGCCAGTTTTTAATGTTGCAGGCTGGGGTTGAACTCGAGATAGTCAAGAGGAATTCATCGCACTGAGGCAATTCCATATGGGTTCTATCCACGATGTATTGCAGAGATTAGAACACTCGCCGCTGAAAGCTGTGGTTAATTAATATTGCGCATGGCTTCCAAATAGATGGTCGACCAGGTTTGGCATGAACATGCTGCCTCACTGATCCAGGTGTAAATAAGTGCCTGTCCCTCTTTATGGATAGAGTTTGGAGTTTGTTCAAGACAGTTTCATAGCACTAGGACAGTTCCATATGCGCTCTATTCAAATCTGCTGGCAACTACCTGAACCTTCACAAAACCCTGTTCACTGGCAACATCTTAAAATAGGTAGGCAGTGGGAGAGAGGCACCCGTGAAACACTGAGCCGACATCACCAGACTGACAGAAACATAAGATGAGTGCAGTCAAATCAGTTCTTAACGTTCTGGGCCTGGACTGACCCGACATATTGGATCTGACGTCTGCATACAGCATACAGCTTGGTGAATAAAACACAACCAGTCCGCGTTGGGGACACACAAACAAACAACAAACAAACAAACAAACAAACAAACAACAAACAAACAAACAAACAAACAAACAAACAACAAACAAACACAAACAAACAAACAAACAAACAAACAAACAAACAAAAACAAACAAACAAACAAACACAAACAAACAACAAACAACAAACAAAACAAACAACAAACAACACAAACAAAAACAAACAACAAACAAACAACAAACAAACAAACAAACAACAAACAACAAACAAACAAACAACAAAACAAACAAACAACAAACAAACAACAAACACAAACAAACAACAAAACAAACAAACACAAAACAAACAAGAACTACAAGTACAACAAAATGAACAAACAAACAAACAAACAAAAACAAAACAACAAACAAACATCAACAACAACCAAACAAACAAAAAGGAACTGGCGTCCTGAAGAGTGAACTGTAACTCTGTGCTACATGCAACGCACTCAACAACTGTACTAATGGGTCACATGAAAAGTCAACTGTGTATGGGTCACATGAAAAAGTCAACTGTGCTAATGGGTCACATGAAAAGTCAACTGTGCTAAGGGTCAATGAAAAAGTCAACTGTACTAAGGGTCACATGGAAAAGTCAACTGTGCTAATG
>JAPXFY010000024.1:66417744-66510244 GCA_030674185.1 Monoplex corrugatus | reverse complement strand
GTGTTACTGCCCTATTGTGTTACTGTCTATTGTGTTACTGCCCTATTGTGTTACTGCCCTATTGTGTTACTCCCCTATTGTGTTACTGCCCTATTGTGTTACTGTCTATTGTGTTACTCCCCTATTGTGTTACTGCCCTATTGTGTTACTGTCTATTGTGTTACTGCCCTATTGTGTTACTGTCTATTGTGTTACTGCCCTATTGTGTTGCTGCCCTATTGTGTTACTCCCCTATTGTGTTACTGCCCTATTGTGTTACTGCCCTATTGTGTTACTCCCCTATTGTGTTACTGCCCTATTGTGTTACTGTCTATTATGTTACTGTCTATTGTGTTACTGCCTTATTGTGTTACTGCCCTATTGTGTTACTGCCCTATTGTGTTACTCCCCTATTGTGTTACTCCCCTATTTTTTTTCCTAGTACACCTCTAAACCCACCGAAACTGGGGCGAGAGTAGGGCCTGAAATATCAAACAGTCGCTCTCTCTCTCTCTCTCTCTCTCTCTCTCTCTCTCTCTCTCTCTCTCCTCCCTCCCTCTCTCTCTCCTGTTTTGAAAATTTTGTGATGAAGAGAGTAGAGATGATGGTGTGAAGTTCTATGTCGGAAACGCTGACAGCACCAGAACGATTGGAGCATTAAGATGGGCAGCTGTATGTTGCAGAATAGAACTGATCTCGCCATACGACATCCCGAGTCCATGGCTTTATGAGAAGTTGAGACTCTAAACGTCTTGCTCCCTGACGACCGATCAGGTTATGAGAAAACCTTAACATTACCTGACAGCAGACTTTTACTCATGAACAACATTAAACAGCTTTACTCTCGTCTCATCCTCACCCCGCACGTACAAACGCAATTCAGTTTCTTCAGTATTAACTAGACCAGACCTAAAGTAATGTTTATTGTATCAACACATGTAAGCTTAAGTTTTCAGCGGCCTTCACAGCATACATTGATGTTAACGGATACGTCTGTTTTTAGTCCAGTCCAACATGGCCGTCTGGTCCTGAGGTTGTAAATTTCTGCAGTAAAGTGTCCGGGCATTACTCTTTCTCACCTGCACTTTTCCCGCCTTTCTAATCCCACATAGTCACTATGTCAGCCCTCCCTCCCTCCCTCTCTCCTCTCTCTCTCTCTGTCTCTCTCTCTGTCTCTCTCTCTGTCTCTCTGTCTCTGTCTCTGTCTCTCTCTCCCTCTCTATCTCTCTCTGTCTCTGTCTCCCTCTCTATCTCTCTCTGTCTCTGTCTCTCTGTCTCTCTCTCTCTGTCTCTCTCTCTCTCTCTCTCTCTCTCTCCTCACATTGAATGAAGTAAAGCAAAGAAAATGACAGTTAACTTTCTATTGGTCTTGTATCATTTCTGGCACTACTGTGATTTTCTGCTTCGATGGATTAACTTGACAGAGGCGATATTGCTGTAATAATTATGTGTTCAAAGCTGTTGGGTCCTCTTCACCGCAGGGGCAAATTAGTGATGACGTCAGTTTGATTGACTTTCAGTTTGTATAGGTCCCTGTCTACCACTGGACGAAGCAGCAGGGAAGTCTCTGTCTTTTTCTCATGATTTTGTGTTTGGTGTTTGTTTGTGATCGTACATTCACGCTTGACAAAGGCCAGATGGCCGAAAATGTGCGCCTGTCTTGTCTTGTTGTATGAAACACGCGTTCTGATTCTTTTTTCATGTTTTTGTGGTTTTTGTATAGGTGTCAATCCCGTCATGACCCAAGGACAACTTGTTGCTGTCTGGACACAAGGTGTACACGGTTATCTTCCCTTTCTGCCCGTGGCTTAAGAAGCCATTATGATCATTCTCTTCTTCTCGCGGACCCCAGTAGCTCAGTTGGTTTGAGCTTCGGATTCACATGCTAATGGTTGTGGGTTCGAATCCCGGGGTGCGCTATAATGAAACTGGCCTTCTCACTGTCCCATCTTAACATCATTGTTGTTCTGGTGGTGTCAGTATAGGATTAGTAAGTCCCCCCACTTCCCCCCCTTCCATGGATGGTTATCCCGTTGGCCATATCACCTGAGGTGGGTGTCGACGTAAAAACTGAACCAATACCAAACCATACTCTTCTTCTCGCAACAGCTGGTTAGTACAGCTGACACTGTTGTGTGGTTAGTACAGCTGACACTGTTGTCTGGTTAGTACAGCTGACACTGTTGTCTGGTTAGTACAGCTGACATGTTGTCTGGTTAGTACAGCTGACACTGTTGTGTGGTTAGTACAGCTGACACTGTTGTGTGGTTAGTACAGCTGACACTGTTGTGTGGTTAGTACAGCTGACACTGTTGTCTGGTTAGTACAGCTGACATTGTTGTCTGGTTAGTACAGCTGACACTGTTGTCTGGTTAGTACAGCTGACACTCACACTGTTGTGTGGTTTAGTACAGCTGCGCTGACACTGTTGTTGGTTAGTACAGCTGACACTGTTGTCTGGTTAGTACAGCTGACACTGTTGTCTGGTTAGTACAGCTGACACTGTTGTCTGGTTAGTACAGCTGACACTGTTGTCTGGTTAGTACAGCTGACACTGTTGTCTGTTAGTACAGCTGACATGGTTTTAGTACAGCTGACATGTTGTCTGGTTAGTACAGCTGACATTGTTGTCTGGTTAGTACAGCTGACACTGTTGTGTGGTTAGTACAGCTGACATTGTTGTCTGGTTAGTACAGCTGACACTGTTGTCTGGTTAGTACAGCTGACACTGTTGTCTGGTTAGTACAGCTGACACTGACATTGTTGTCTGGTTAGTACAGCTGACACTGTTGTCTGGTTAGTACAGCTGACATTGTTGTCTGGTTAGTACAGCTGACATTGTTGTCTGGTTAGTACAGCTGACACTGACATGTTGTCTGGTTAGTACAGCTGACACTGTTGTCTGGTTAGTACAGCTGAACTGTTGTCTGGTTAGTACAGCTGACACTGTTGTCTGGTTAGTACAGCTGACACTGTTGTCTGGTTAGTACAGCTGACACTGACATTGTTGTCTGGTTAGTAACAGCTGACGCTGTTGTCTGGTTAGTACAGCTGACACTGTTGTCTGGTTAGTACAGCTGACATTGTTGTCTGGTTAGTACAGCTGACATGACACTGTTGTCTGGTTAGTACAGCTGACACTGTTGTCTGGTTAGTACAGCTGACACTGTTGTCTGGTTAGTACAGCTGACATTGTTGTCTGGTTAGTACAGCTGACATTGTTGTCTGGTTAGTACAGCTGACATTGTTGTCTGGTTAGTACAGCTGACACTGTTGTCTGGTTAGTACAGATGACACTGTTGTTTGGTTAGTACAGCTGACATTTTTGTCTGGTTAGTACAGCTGACACTGTTGTCTGGTTAGTACAGCTGACATTGTTGTCTGGTTAGTACAGCTGACATTGTTGTCTGGTTAGTACAGCTGACATTGTTGTCTGGTTAGTACAGCTGACACTGTTGTCTGGTTAGTACAGCTGACACTGTTGTCTGGTTAGTACAGCTGACATTGTTGTCTGGTTAGTACAGCTGACACTGTTGTCTGGTTAGTACAGCTGACATGTTGTCTGGTTAGTACAGCTGACACTGTTGTCTGGTTAGTACAGCTGACACTGTTGTCTGGTTAGTACAGCTGACACTGTTGTCTGGTTAGTACAGCTGACATGTTGTCTGGTTAGTACAGCTGACACTGTTGTCTGGTTAGTACAGCTGACACTGTTGTCTGGTTAGTACAGCTGACATTTGTTGTCTGGTTAGTACAGCTGACACTGTTGTCTGGTTAGTACAGCTGACATCCTGTTGTCTGGTTAGTACAGCTGACACTGTTGTCTGGTTAGTACAGCTGACATTGTTGTCTGGTTAGTACAGCTGACACTGTTGTCTGGTTAGTACAGCTGACATTGTTGTCTGGTTAGTACAGCTGACACTGTTGTCTGGTTAGTACAGCTGACACTGTTGTCTGGTTAGTACAGCTGACATTGTTGTCTGGTTAGTACAGCTGACATTGTTGTCTGGTTAGTACAGCTGACACTGTTGTCTGGTTAGTACAGCTGACATTGTTGTCTGGTTAGTACAGCTGACACTGTTGTCTGGTTAGTACAGCTGACATTGTTGTCTGGTTAGTACAGCTGACACTGTTGTCTGGTTAGTACAGCTGACATTGTTGTCTGGTTAGTACAGCTGACATGTTGTCTGGTTAGTACAGCTGACACTGTTGTCTGGTTAGTACAGCTGACACTGTTGTCTGGTTAGTACAGCTGACACTGTTGTCTGGTTAGTACAGCTGACACTATGTTGTCTGGTTAGTACAGCTGACACTGTTTCTGGTTAGTACAGCTGACAACATGTTGTCTGGTTAGTACAGCTGACACTGTTGTCTGGTTAGTACAGTGACATGTTGTCTGGTTAGTACAGCTGACACTGTTGTCTGGTTAGTACAGCTGACACTGTTGTCTGGTTAGTACAGCTGACACTGTTGTTGTTAGTACACTGACATGTTGTCTGGTTAGTACAGCTGACACTGTTGTCTGTTAGTACAGCTGACACTGTTGTCTGGTTAGTACAGCTGACACTTTGCGGTTAGTCGTGACATGTTGTCAGGTGTACAGCTGACATTGTTTCTGGTAGTACAGCTGACACTGTTGTCTGGTTAGTACAGCTAACACTGTTGTCTGGTTAGTACAGCTGACACTGTTGTGGTTAGTACAGCTGACATTGTTGTCTGGTTAGTACAGCTGACACTGTTGTTGGTTAGTACAGCTGACACTGTTGTCTGGTTAGTACAGCTGACACTGTTGTTGGTTAGTACAGCTGACATGTTGTCTGGTTAGTACAGCTGACATTGTTGTCTGGTTAGTACAGCTGACACTGTTGTCTGGTTAGTACAGCTGACATTGTTGTCTGGTTAGTACAGCTGACATTGTTGTCTGGTTAGTACAGCTGAATGTTGTCTGGTTAGTCAGTGACATTGTTTTGGTTAGTACAGCTGACATGTTGTCTGGTTAGTACAGCTGACACTGTTGTCTGGTTAGTACAGCTGACATGTTGTCTGGTAGTACAGCTGACACTGTTGTCTGGTTAGTACAGCTGACATGTTGTCTGGTTAGTACAGCTGACCACTGTTGTCTGGTTAGTACAGCTGACACTGTTGTCTGGTTAGTACAGCTGACTTTTGTCTGGTTAGTACAGCTGACACTGTTGTCTGGTTAGTACAGCTGACTGTTGTCTGTTAGTACAGCTGACACTTGTCTGGTTAGTACAGCTGACACTGTTGTCTGGTTAGTACAGCTGACACTGTTGTCTGGTTAGTACAGCTGACATGTTGTTGGTTAGTACAGCTGACATGTTGTCTGGTTAGTACAGCTGACACTGTTGTCTGGTTAGTACAGCTGACACTTGTTGGTTAGTACAGCTGACATGTTGTCTGGTTAGTACAGTGACACTGTTGTTGGTTAGTACAGCTGACACTGTTGTCTGGTTAGTACAGCTGACACTGTTGTCTGGTTAGTACAGCTGACATGTTGTCTGGTTAGTACAGCTGACTGTTGTCTGGTTAGTCAGCTGACACTGTTGTCTGGTTAGTACAGCTGACACTGTTGTCTGGTTAGTACAGCTGACACTGTTGTCTGGTTAGTACAGCTGACACTGTTGTCTGGTTAGTACAGCTGACACTGTTGTTGGTTAGTACACTGACACTGTTGTCTGGTTAGTACAGCTGACACTGTTGTTGGTTAGTACAGCTGACACTGTTGTGGTTAGTACAGCTGACATGTTGTCTGGTTAGTACAGCTGACATTGTTGTTGGTTAGTACAGCTGACACTGTTGTTGGTTAGTACAGCTGACATGTTGTCTGGTTAGTACAGCTGACATTGTTGTTGGTTAGTACAGCTGACTGTTTCTGGTTAGTACACGCTGACATGTTGTTGGTTAGTACAGCTGACATGTTGTCTGGTTAGTACAGCTGACACTGTTGTCTGGTTAGTACAGCTGACACTGTTGTCTGGTTAGTACAGCTGACACTGTTGTCTGGTTAGTACAGCTGACACTGTTGTCTGGTTAGTACAGCTGACACTGTTGTCTGGTTAGTACAGCTGACATGTTGTCTGGTTAGTACAGCTGACACTGTTGTCTGGTTAGTACAGCTGACACTGTTGTCTGGTTAGTAAGCTGACACTGTTGTCTGTTAGTACAGCTGACATGTTGTCTGGTTAGTACAGCTGACACTGTTGTCTGGTTAGTACAGCTGACACTGTTGTCTGGTTAGTACAGCTGACACTTTGTCTGGTTAGTACAGCTGACACTGTTGTCTGGTTATACAGCTGACACTGTTGTCTGGTTAGTACAGCTGACATGTTGTCTGGTTAGTCAGCTGACACTTTGTCTGGTTAGTACAGCTGACACTGTTGTCTGGTTAGTACAGTGACACTGTGTTGGTTAGTACACTGACATGTTGCTGGTTAGTACAGCTGACATGTTGTCTGGTTAGTACAGCTGACACTGTTGTCTGGTTAGTACAGCTGACATGTTTGTTGGTTAGTACAGCTGACACTGTTGTCTGGTTATACACTGACACTGTTGTCTGGTTAGTACAGCTGACATGTTGTCTGGTTAGTACAGCTGACACTGTTGTCTGGTTAGTACAGCTGACATGTTGTCTGGTTAGTACAGCTGACATGTTGTCTGGTTAGTACAGCTGACACTGTTGTCTGGTTAGTACAGCTGACACTGTTGTCTGGTTAGTACAGCTGACATGTTGTCTGTTAGTACAGCTGACACTGTTGTCTGGTTAGTACAGCTGACACTGTTGTCTGGTTAGTACACGCTTGACACTGTTGTCTGGTTAGTACAGCTGACATTGTTGTCTGGTTAGTACAGCTGACACTGTTGTCTGGTTAGTACAGCTGACACTGTTGTTGGTTAGTACAGCTGACACTGTTGTCTGGTTAGTACAGCTGACATTGTTGTCTGGTTAGTACAGCTGACACTGTTGTCTGGTTAGTACAGCTGACACTGTTGTCTGGTTAGTACAGCTGACACTGTTGTCTGGTTAGTACAGCTGACACTGTTGTCTGGTTAGTACAGCTGACACTGTTGTCTGGTTAGTACAGCTGACACTGTTGTCTGGTTAGTACAGCTGACACTGTTGTCTGGTTAGTACAGCTGACACTGTTGTCTGGTTAGTACAGCTGACACTGTTGTCTGGTTAGTAAACAGCTGACACTGTTGTCTGGTTAGTACAGCTGACACTGTTGTCTGGTTAGTACAGCTGACACTGTTGTCTGGTTAGTACAGCTGACACTGTTGTCTGGTTAGTACAGCTGACATTGTTGTCTGGTTAGTACAGCTGACATTTGTTGTCTGGTTAGTACAGCTGACACTGTTGTCTGGTTAGTACAGCTGACACTGTTGTCTGGTTAGTACAGCTGACACTGTTGTCTGGTTAGTACAGCTGACATGTTGTCTGGTTAGTACAGCTGACACTGTTGTCTGGTTAGTACAGCTGACACTGTTGTCTGGTTAGTACAGCTGACATGTTGTCTGGTTAGTACAGCTGACATGTTGTCTGGTTAGTACAGCTGACACTGTTGTCTGGTTAGTACAGCTGACATGTTGTCTGGTTAGTACAGCTGACACTGTTGTCTGGTTAGTACAGCTGACACTGTTGTCTGGTTAGTACAGCTGACACTGTTGTCTGGTTAGTACAGCTGACAACTGTTGTCTGGTTAGTACAGCTGACACTGTTGTCTGGTTAGTACAGCTGACATGTGTCGGTTAGTACACTGACATGTTGTCTGGTTAGTACAGCTGACACTGTTGTCTGGTTAGTACAGCTGACACTGTTGTCTGGTTAGTACAGCTGACACTGTTGTCTGGTTAGTACAGCTGACACTGTTGTCTGGTTAGTACAGCTGACACTGTTGTCTGGTTAGTACAGCTGACACTGTTGTCTGGTTAGTACAGCTGACACTGTTGTCTGGTTAGTACAGCTGACACTGTTGTCTGGTTAGTACAGCTGACACTGTTGTCTGGTTAGTACAGCTGACACTGTTGTCTGGTTAGTACAGCTGACACTGTTGTCTGGTTAGTACAGCTGACACTGTTGTCTGGTTAGTACAGCTGACACGTTGTCTGGTTAGTACAGCTGACACTGTTGTCTGGTTAGTACAGCTGACACTGTTGTCTGGTTAGTACAGCTGACACTGTTGTCTGGTTAGTACAGCTGACACTGTTGTCTGGTTAGTACAGCTGACACTGTTGTCTGGTTAGTACAGCTGACATGTTGTCTGGTTATACAGCTGACACTGTTGTCTGGTTAGTACAGCTACATGACACTGTTGTCTGGTTAGTACAGCTGACACTGTTGTCTGGTTAGTACAGCTGACACTTGTTGTCTGGTTAGTACAGCTGACACTGTTGTCTGGTTAGTACAGCTGACACTGTTGTCTGGTTAGTACAGCTGACACTGGTTGTGTCTGGTTAGTACAGCTGACATTGTTGTCTGGTTAGTACGCTGACATGTGTCTGGTTAGTACAGCTGACACTGTTGTCTGGTTAGTACAGCTGACACTGTTGTCTGGTTAGTACAGCTGACACTGTTGTCTGGTTAGTACAGCTGACACTGTTGTCTGGTTAGTACAGCTGACACTGTTGTCTGGTTAGTACAGCTGACACTGTTGTCTGGTTAGTACAGCTGACACTGTTGTCTGGTTAGTACAGCTGACACTGTTGTCTGGTTAGTACAGCTGACACTGTTGTCTGGTTAGTACAGCTGACACTGTTGTCTGGTTAGTACAGCTGACACTGTTGTCTGGTTAGTACAGCTGACACTGTTGCTGTTAGTACAGCTGACACTGTTGTCTGGTTAGTACAGCTGACACTGTTGTCTGGTTAGTACAGCTGACACTGTTGTCTGGTTAGTACAGCTGACACTGTTGTCTGGTTAGTACAGCTGACACTGTTGTGCTGGTTAGTACAGCTGACACTGTTGTCTGGTTAGTACAGCTGACACTGTTGTCTGGTTAGTACAGCTGACACTGTTGTCTGGTTAGTACAGCTGACACTGTTGTCTGGTTAGTACAGCTGACACTGTTGTCTGGTTAGTACAGCTGACACTGTTGTCTGGTTAGTACAGCTGACACTGTTGTCTGGTTAGTACAGCTGACACTGTTGTCTGGTTAGTACAGCTGACACTGTTTGTCTGGTTAGTACAGCTGACACTGTTGTCTGGTTAGTACAGCTGACACTGTTGTTGGTTAGTACAGCTGACACTGTTGTCTGGTTAGTACAGCTGACACTGTTGTCTGGTTAGTACAGCTGACACTGTTGTCTGGTTAGACACTGACATGTGTCGTAGTACACTGACACTGTTGTCTGGTTAGTACAGCTGACACTGTTGTCTGGTTAGTACAGCTGACACTGTTGTCTGGTTAGTACAGCTGACACTTGTCTGTAGTACAGCTGACGTGTTGTTAGTACAGCTGACACTGTTGTCTGGTTAGTACAGCTGACACTGTTGTCTGGTTAGTACAGCTGACACGTTGTCTGTTATACAGCTGACATGTTGTCTGGTTAGTACAGCTGACACTGTTGTCTGGTTAGTACAGCTGACACTGTTGTCTGGTTAGTACAGCTGACACTGTTGTCTGTTAGTACGCTGACATGTGTGTTAGTACAGCTGACACTGTTGTCTGGTTAGTACAGCTGACACTGACTGTTGGTTAGTACAGCTACATGTTGTCTGGTTAGTACAGCTGACACTGTTGTCTGGTTAGTACAGCTGACACTGTTGTCTGGTTAGTACAGCTGACCACTGTTGTCTGGTTAGTACAGCTGACACTGTTGTCTGGTTAGTACAGCTGACACTGTTGTCTGGTTAGTACAGCTGACACTGTTGTCTGGTTAGTACAGCTGACACTGTTGTCTGGTTAGTACAGCTGACACTGTTGTCTGGTTAGTACAGCTGACACTGTTGTCTGGTTAGTACAGCTGACACTGTTGTCTGGTTAGTTACAGCGACATGTGTCTGTTAGTACAGCTGACACTGTTGTCTGGTTAGTACAGCTGACACTGTTGTCTTGTTAGTACAGCTGACACTGTTGTTGGTTAGTACAGCTGACACTGTTGTCTGGTTAGTACAGCTGACACTGTTGTCTGGTTAGTACAGCTGACACTGTTTGTCTGGTTAGTACAGCTGACACTGTTGTCTGGTTAGTACAGCTGACACTGTTGTCTGGTTAGTACAGCTGACATGTTGTCTGGTTAGTACAGCTGACACTGTTGTCTGGTTAGTACAGCTGACACTTGTTGTCTGGTTAGTACAGCTGACACTGTTGTCTGGTTTAGTACAGCTGACACTGTTGTCTGGTTAGTACAGCTGACACTGTTGTCTGGTTAGTACAGCTGACACTGTTGTCTGGTTAGTACAGCTGACATTGTTGTCTGGTTAGTACAGCTGACACTGTTGTCGGTTAGTACAGCTGACACTGTTGTCTGGTTAGTACAGTGACATGTTGTTGGTTAGTACAGCTGACATGTTGTCTGGTTAGTACAGCTGACATTGTTGTCTGGTTAGTACAGCTGACATGTTGTCTGGTTAGTACAGCTGACACTGTTGTCTGGTTAGTCACAGCTGACATTGTTGTCTGGTTAGTACAGCTGACACTGACATGTTGTCTGGTTAGTACAGCTGACACTGTTGTCTGGTTAGTACAGTGCATGACACTGTTGTCTGGTTAGTACAGCTGACACTGTTGTCTGGTTAGTACAGCTGACACTGTTGTCTGGTTAGTACAGCTGACACTGTTGTCTGGTTAGTACAGCTGACATTGTTGTCTGGTTAGTACAGCTGACACTGTTGTCTGGTTAGTACAGCTGACACTGTTGTCTGGTTAGTACAGCTGACATTGTTGTTGGTTAGTACAGCTGACACTGTTGTCTGGTTAGTACAGCTGACACTGTTGTGTCTGGTTAGTACAGCTGACACTGTTGTCTGGTTAGTACAGCTGACACTGTTGTCTGGTTAGTACAGCTGACGACACTGTTGTCTGGTTAGTACAGCTGACACTGTTGTCTGGTTAGTACAGCTGACACTGTTGTCTGGTTAGTACAGCTGACACTGTTGTCTGGTTAGGTACAGCTGACACTGTTGTCTGGTTAGTACAGCTGACACTGTTGTCTGGTTAGTACAGCTGACACTGTTGTCTGGTTAGTACAGCTGACACTGTTGTCTGGTTAGTACAGCTGACACTGTTGTCTGGTTAGTACAGCTGACACTGTTGTCTGGTTAGTACAGCTGACACTGTTGTCTGGTTAGTACAGCTGACACTGTTGTCTGGTTAGTACAGCTGACACTGTTGTCTGGTTAGTACAGCTGACACTGTTGTCTGGTTAGTACATCTGACACTGTTGTCTGGTTAGTACAGCTGACACTGACACTGTTGTCTGGTTAGTACAGCTGACACTGTTGTCTGGTTAGTACAGCTGACACTGTTGTCTGGTTAGTACAGCTGACACTGTTGTCTGGTTAGTACAGCTGACACTGTTGTCTGGTTAGTACAGCTGACACTGTTGTCTGGTTAGTACAGCTGACACTGTTGTCTGGTTAGTACAGCTGACACTGTTGTCTGGTTAGTACAGCTGACACTGTTGTCTGGTTAGTACAGCTGACACTGTTTGTCTGGTTAGTACAGCTGACACTGTTGTCTGGTTAGTACAGCTGACACTGTTGTCTGGTTAGTACAGCTGACACTGTTGTCTGGTTAGTACAGCTGACACTGTTGTCTGGTTAGTACAGCTGACACTGTGTCTGGTTAGTACAGCTGACACTGTTGTCTGGTTAGTACAGCTGACACTGTTGTCTGGTTAGTACAGCTGACACTGTGTGCTGGTTAGTACAGCTGACACTGTTGTCTGGTTAGTACAGCTGACACTGTTGTCTGGTTAGTACAGCTGACACTGTTGTCTGGTTAGTACAGCTGACACTGTTGTCTGGTTAGTACAGCTGACACTGTTGTGTGGTTAGTGCAGCTGACACTGTTGTCTGGTTAGTACAGCTGACACTGTTGTCTGGTTAGTACAGCTGACATTGTTGTCTAGTTAGTACAGCTGACACTGTTGTCTGGTTAGTACAGCTGACACTGTTGTCTGGTTAGTACAGCTGACATTGTTGTCTGGTTAGTACAGCTGACACTGTTGTCTGGTTAGTACAGCTGACACTGTTGTCTGGTTAGTACAGCTGACACTGTTGTCTGGTTAGTACAGCTGACACTGTTGTCTGGTTAGTACAGCTGACATTGTTGTCTGGTTAGTACAGCTGACACTGACACTGTTGTGTGGTTAGTACAGCTGACACTGTTGTCTGGTTAGTACAGCTGACACTGTTGTCTGGTTAGTACAGCTGACACTGTTGTCTGGTTAGTACAGCTGACACTGTTGTCTGGTTAGTACAGCTGACACTGTTGTGTGGTTAGTATAGCTGACACTGTTGTCTGGTTAGTACAGCTGACACTGTTGTCTGGTTAGTACAGCTGACACTGTTGTCTGGTTAGTACAGCTGACACTGACACTGTTGTCTGGTTAGTACAGCTGACACTGACACTGTTGTCTGGTTAGTACAGCTGACATTGTTGTCTGGTTAGTACAGCTGACACTGACATTGTTGTCTGGTTAGTACAGCTGACACTGTTGTCTGGTTAGTACAGCTGACACTGTTGTCTGGTTAGTACAGCTGACATTGTTGTATGGTTAGTACAGCTGACACTGTTGTCTGGTTAGTACAGCTGACATTGTTGTCTGGTTAGTACAGCTGACACTGTTGTCTGGTTTGTACAGCTGACATTGTTGTGTGGTTAGTACAGCTGACACTGTTGTCTGGTTAGTACAGCTGACATTGTTGTTGGTTAGTACAGCTGACACTGTTGTCTGGTTAGTACAGCTGACATTGTTGTCTGGTTAGTACAGCTGACACTGTTGTCTGGTTAGTACAGCTGACACTGTTGTCTGGTTAGTACAGCTGACACTGACACTGTTGTCTGGTTAGTACAGCTGACATTGTTGTCTGGTTAGTACAGCTGACACTGTTGTCTGGTTAGTACAGCTGACACTGTTGTTGGTTAGTACAGCTGACACTGTTGTCTGGTTAGTACAGCTGACACTGTTGTCTGGTTAGTACAGCTGACACTGTTGTCTGGTTAGTACAGCTGACACTGTTGTCTGGTTAGTACAGCTGACACTGTTGTCTGGTTAGTACAGCTGACACTGTTGTCTGGTTAGTACAGCTGACATTGTTGTCTGGTTAGTACAGCTGACACTGTTGTCTGGTTAGTACAGCTGACACTGTTGTCTGGTTAGTACAGCTGACACTGTTGTCTGGTTAGTACAGCTGACACTGTTGTCTGGTTAGTACAGCTGACACTGTTGTCTGGTTAGTACAGCTGACACTGTTGTCTGGTTAGTACAGCTGACACTGTTGTCTGGTTAGTACAGCTGACACTGTTGTCTGGTTAGTACAGCTGACACTGTTGTCTGGTTAGTTTTCCTCGGCTCCTTTTTCCCCCCCTAGCTTATCTACCGTCTCATTTCCTGGTACCCTACTGTCAGTTCAGTTCATATTGCTTATAGCCCCGCCGACTACTAGAGCCATATCAAGGCTAAACCCTACAGTCAGTGGGCATTTACTGGAGAACTGCTCTTTGCATTCTTCTGACTTGCTGGAAGGTCTCGGTCAGTTTAGGAGCTTAGAATATATACACATATACATAATACACACACACACACACACACACACACACACACACACACACACACACACACACACACACACACACACACACACACACACAACACACACACACACACACACACACACACACACACACACACACACACACAAACACACACACACATCACTGATGGATCAATAATTGAAAGACAAGCAGGCTCAGCATTTTTAATACCTGCTCTCAAAATTGAGAAATCCTTCTATATAGGACTTAATAAATCTGTCTTTACTGCTGAACTCTTTGCAATCTTAATGGCTTTGAATTATGATTATGATAAATTTTCATAGGACACTTCCCAAGATACTTTTTTGCGTTGATTCAAAATCTGTACTTCAAGCTCTTGAATTATCAAAATTACAAACAAGATCTGAAATGATATTGGAAATTACTCACTTGACTAATAGTTTATCCTTAAGAGGCATTGATATTACTTTCTGCTGGATACCATCTCATAGTTCTTTTCATTGTAACGATATGGTTGATAGGGCTGCTAAACGGGGGGCAAAGAGATCCCCAGATTCAAATAATGTACAACTTTCCCTCTCATTGCATGAGTGTTATACCTTAGTGGACTCCTATGTATGGAAGCAGTTTCAAGATAAGCAGAAAAAGTATGAAAACTGTTATATGAACTTTGAAATTAGCAAAACACTAAAGCAGTTTCCTGCCAGCAGAAGTATACAATCCCTTATGTGTAGGTGGAAACTTGATGCAATTAAAACAAAATACACTAGGAATATAGTATGTCTGTGTGGAAAAAAGATAACACATAGTCATATTCTTTCATGCGTTCGGGTGAAAAGACATATCCCTACACTATCTAAGACAGTTTCTGATATATTTGCCTCACCATCGTTAACATATGAATTTTTTGTTTGCCTGTCAAAAAGTCCTATAGCAAATTATCTTTAACACGCCGTTATTTCACATGTTCAATGTTATGGTTAGCCAATTTTATTGTTTCAATCGTTAATTATGATAGCGTCGTGTGATTTTGTTCCTTCTCGTCTTCGGCACAGTTGTTTTCTGGTTCATTTCTTTTTCCTGAAGATTAACCATTTCCAAGTGTACTCTTCACTCCTCATGAATTTTTTTTTTTTTTTTTTGGTCTAAAATCACTTAAGTGAATAGACATTAAATGAAAGACCACCACACACACACACACACACACACACACACACACACACAACACACACACACACAATATATATATATATATATATATATATATATATATATATATATATATGATGCTGGTGTCAGCCTACGATGATTTTTCGAATTATCACTGCAGTGTGTAATTTTCGCCAATAAATGGCATCATCAAGATCATATCAATATTCTGAAAATAGAAACAAAACACCTTTTGTAAATGAAACAGTAAACATGAAATGGGGACAAGCATAAGCAGTCAAGGAAAAGCCAGACTACAACTTAATGGTCAGTTCCCTACGCCTATACTCATCCTTTACGTTTATCCCCGGGTCGATATCTCTGATCCACAGTGCCTCCAGAGTCATGCGATAATCCTCGCCCCTTGTGGTTGAAGCCAAAATCTCAACATCTACTGACCCCATTTTAACCGTACATTGTGCGAGATGCTTTTTTACAGGCCCAGTGATGTTGATGTGCTCACGGAAACGGGTTTGTAAATGTAAACGTATCATTTACGTAGCCACAATGTTCTTGCTATATATACATATATATGTATATATAAATTCTGCTGTGACAGCCTAATATAACGTGTATGTTCCATTTTTAACGTAGATAGATAGATAGATAGATAAATAGATAGACAGATAGATAGATGGATAGATAGATAGATACATGTGTGTGTGTGTGTGTGTGTGTGTGTGACTTGAAATCTTGTTTGAAAATTCTTCCAAACAATTAAAAATATTCATATATGTAAAAGGCAATGTAAATTTAATTAGGAATCATCTAATGCAGGAAAACGCAATCTTCATTACCCCCCCCCCCCTTCTCCGCTTTGTCTTCTTTCCTCCAAACACATAAAACAACGCGTGCATGCATTGTTTATTATGGTTACAGGGGTGGAAAAATAGCGACTGAAATTATGTCCCTTGACAGAGGTCGCTCAGGAAGTGATAAACATGGCGTCAAACGGAGGTGCAAGTCCCATGGATTCTGACGAAAAGCCGAAGAGCAGGAAACCTAAAGGTTTGTAGAAACTTTAGAAAACACATGTGTTAGCATCTAAAGACCCTTTCTTATTAAATAAGGGTACATCACGACAGTAATTTGAAGTGCGATGAAGAATAAGGCCATTGATGTTGAATAGCAGACAACATTTCTACTGATCATCATCACTGATAATGTCAATGTGATATAGGCCTACATGTACTATCGTAACTATGTAGTAGGTAGGTTTGTCACTTACTGTTTAGTGATGTACTAGAACTGTTAGTATCACAGTATACTGTACAGACACGACAGGCAGAATCCAGACTTTCTGAGGAAATGAGCGTGAGACAGATTAGATGTAGATCACTCAATTAGATGTCCAATATGAATATATATCGGATTCGGAGTTGTTTTTAATTGTTTGATTCAGGTCAGAATTTAATTTTGAATAATCGTGTCATGGTGTTCCGAGCTACAGGACTGAATACCACAAAAAATTGCGCAAGTGCAAGGGTCAGAGTGATGTACCCATTAACAAAATCAAGACTTAGGAGTTAGGCCTATATGATAATATAGATACAGTCAGGACAGGTTTAGCACTGTTGTTCTCAGGATTATAATATTATATGGTAAAACATCAAACGTAATTTGACCTGATCTCATCACATCATAGGCAAGATCATCATTAGTTTTGACCTTAGAATTCATCATCTCTAATTCACTGTCCATCAGCTTGCTGTCAGCACCACTGGTGAAATGTCACCATCATCACTAGTGTTGCATCTAGATCTAGGACATGAAGTAAGATACTTAGATAGAAGGAAAAAAGAGGACATGATCATCATACCGTAGATTAGGCATGTTCGGACACACTGTTCTTTTTTCTCTTGAGGATGCAAGGACGCACTAAACAGATTGTGAGGAAGTCGTTCTTTTGTTACTTTCGTCTTTCTCAGAACAGATTGATAATTGTGTGGAGGTTGTTGTTATGTTATTTTCACCTTTCTTCGCTTGTGTACAAAAACGTGTCATTGATTAGATTAAACGTATTTTAGAAGGAAAATTCTATTTGTAAAAGGCTCTTTTTTACACACACACACACACACACACACACACACACACACACACACACACACACACCTAACACATATATATATATGTGTGTGTGTGTGTGTGTGTGTGTGTGTGAGAGAGAGAGAGAGAGAGAGAGAGAGAGAGAGAGATAATGTGTTGGCGTAACAAATTATTTATTTATGATTTTGTTGACTTATTCAGTTATTGTGTTGAAATCATGAGAAATTATTTTCATTTAATGAACAGTAACTTTAACGCGTAACGAATAATAGCTAACACATATGTAAATATTATAAATGTATACCCATGTTCAGCGCTAGATGTTCATTTTTCTAAGGTTATTTCAGTAGTGGATGACTCTATAATTAGCTTATACTAGTTATACTTATAGACTGAAGTAAGTAATCAGTTACTTGTATAGTAGACAAGAATCACAGGAGATAGACAGACCTGCCAACCCATACGATTTTGGCGTATTTAGTACGCCAGTTTACTCAAAATACGACCAATACGCCGACTTAATAAAAAATACGACGAAAAAAAAAATTAAACTAAGATAAAAAAATCAAGTACCATTAGAAAGTGAATTTTTGGGCTCAGAATGCTCTAGATTGCACAGATTTGCACCAATTCTTTAAAAATTTTCCGGGGGGGACATGCCCCCGGACCCCCCTAGTTAGCTTGCGCCTTCGGCGCTGCGCACTCAGAATACACCAATATTTTCAAAAATACTCCATTTTTCCTGGACAAATACTCCAACTTAAAAGTCAGGGTTGGCAGGTCTGGATAGATTAAAGTTAGGCTAGCATAGGGTTGGTGTCAGAAACCATTTGAACACTATTAAGCTATTGACAGTGTCGATGCCACAAGTCAATTTTGTAGGCCTGCAGGAATATTTCATAACATAAATCACTGATTACAGATTTGTTTCCTTGTCAGGATGAACGCTTTTGCATGTACTATTGTATATTGTAATTATTATTAGTATTACTGTGATGTAGAAACTTGAGGAAGGAGATAATTGTCTTTTCGTGGAAATCAGATTAGTGATTCAGAAATAATGAACAATAACTTCATAAGTCTGATCACCATGACTTCAGTCTTCCTGCTGAAGTCATGGTGATCAGTAAAAAACATGAAATCCCCTCATGCAAAATAACAATAAATGGCACAACCTTGACACAGGTTAATAAGTTCAAATACCTGGGAACGGTCATTTCATCAGACGGCAGATGCACATCGGAAATAGCTGGCAGAATCAGCCAAGCCTAAACAGTTTTAAAGAAGATGACAAGCATTCTTACCAACAAATGCCTATCAATTAACATCAGAAAGAGAGTCTTTGAATGTTATATAGAACCAATACTGTTGTACAGATGTGAGGCGTGGACAGTCGGCAAGCAAAGCCAGAGCAAGATTGAGGCAGACGAGATATGGTTTCTACGAAGAATGTTGAGAGTTCCATGGACAGCAAAGAAAACAAACGAGACAGTCTTGATGGAGGCAGACACAAGTAGATCACTCATATTAGGAAGATTAGGAAAAGACAGGCAACATTTATAGGCCATTTTATGAGGAAAGGGGATTTGGATCACCTGGTCACAACAGGAAAGCTGGAGGGAAAGAGAGCACCAGGTAGACCCAGGAAGAAAATACTAGACGGACTTGCACTAGTTGCAGAGTGGCTGAAGATGAGGAGGGTGGAGGAGATGCTTGGGGCAACAAGAGTTAGAGACAGATGGAAGTCCATGATCGCCAAAGCCATGCGGCAAGGCACCTGATGATGATGAACTTCATAAGGCAAGGGCAAATAATTTCATTTTTGATTGGAATATATACGTTATCTTGAATGTTGCTAAAAAATGAAAAAAAAGTCATGATATATCATAATTTAGGTAATCTTAGATAACGGGTTATAAACACGTACACTTGTAAACAAATTTAACTAGCTGTATTCATTATCATCATTGTACAGGTGTAATTATGCAATAATGAACCCTCAGAATGAACTTTCAGGTTTTGAAGGGCATAATTTTATTCTTTAGATAGGATGAAATCATGTTTCACTTTCAGGAGTGGGAATGTATACCCTTTAAAAACTTTTAAAAATGTGCAAAAGCCAGTGTCATATTTTTATAGAAATGTGCGTGCAGGCGCAGTGATCTTCATTGCAGTGTTGCTGTATTGTGATCAGTCAGTTACTCAGTAACATCACTGATCAGCCTCGAAAATTTGTACTTTTACAACAGCAATGTATTTTGAGCAATAAATTGTATTTGTAGCATTCAGTATTTACTGATTCAGTGTTCATTAGCAGCTGATCTTCTATCTTGTAGAAAAATATGATCATGGAAACTTTAGTTTTAATCTGCTTTTACAGAAGAGTCCGCCTACAACGAAATTCAAGGGAGATGGATAAGATTAAGAGTATTTCATAGTAGCTTACTAGCTACAGTTATGAAAAATCAATGTCCATATACAGTGCTGATTGATGCCTTGGTGACCAGTAGAATTCAGATGTTATACACAATCATCCCTATTTTATACGTCGTCATCATGACATTTAGCAGTGAAACAAATGGGCACACACAAGCGCATGTGCGCGCGCACACACACACATGCACACACATACACACACACACACACACACACACACACACACACACACACACACACACACACACACACACAGTGACACACAAACACACACACACAGACATACACACACACACACACACACACACACACACACACACACACACACACACACACACACACACACACACACACACACGGCATATATATGGCATGATACACTCAGCGCTTACCAAATGTGTCAGGACCATGGTAGCCATTCGGGCTACCACCTTGAGCAAAACTGGTAGCCCGAAAAAAAATCTGGTAGCCACAATAGCGAAGATTCGAGCCAATGTCTGTATGAACCGTCCTTTCTAACCTTCCACTTGGTGAGGAATTTCCTTTCTCTCTTGTCCTCATATTGTTGGGACCGCTGAAGTTTGTCTTCTTTCGGTTTTTTTGGAGGGGGAGGCGCTCCGACACCAAACTTCCACATGGTGGCCGGATGTTTTGCAAACATACCGCATTCGTAGCGCATGCGCGGAAGCTGGTTTCCGCCGGCCAAATTGGCAAAAGCAGACGACTCGCACATCGATGATTGGAGAAGTTAAAAACACTTTGCTGAAGTGCCAGGCTGCCTGCACAGTCAGCTGGATCGACAACACGCTCGATCAAGCTGACTGTGGTGCCTGCATCATGTCATGTCAGAATTCCTACTCGCCATTTGGGCTACCGCTACCGGCACCTCGACTCGCCCGACTGTAAATTTGGTCGCGAAAGCGAGCGGGCGAGCGCATTTGGTAAGCGCTGTACACTTATCAATATCACTACTGGCATTATATCTGGAGCAGAAATCTTGCTCACACAGTTTTAGGTCAAGAGTACATAACAAGCTTGCCTTTAGAGAACAACATTTCATTTGAATAAAGAGGAATTTTTTATGTGTGATAATGCATTTTGTTCATTACAGACCGTATTTTACAAGAGGGAAAGGGAAAAAAGTGGATACAGAAAGTATAAACTAGTAAAGAGTACGTTATCGCTGAAATTTGTTGTAGGCAGGTTTGTTAAGATGGACTTTACTCAATCACTGTATTGTAGTAGTGTGTAGAGTAATCACAAGGACTAGCTAGTAAGACAGATTCATTGAGACACAATACAATGCTTACTCAGTTACTGTCCTTGAGTAATAAAGTGTTTTGATCATTTGAACTTTGTTGCATAGAATATGTATAGGTTGATATCACTTTATCAGTCCTGTGAATTTGCTTGAATCTGACAAGAAATGCAAAAAATAAAAAATGAAAAAGTCTGTTCATTTACTAGTGACTTATTTCTTTGTAAGCTTTGTCCATTTACTAGTGGTTTGTTTCTTTGTAAGCTTTGTCCATTAACTAGTGATTTGTTTCTTTGTAATTAAATGTAAGCTTTGTCCATTAACTAGTGAATTTATAGGTGGTTTTCATTAACGGCGGAAAACATTCATGCACACACATCTCTTGTCAGGTACACTGAAACTAAAATTGTCATGCACACCCGACATGATTCTTCATAATTTTCTTAAGATTATTAATATTATTCATATCATTTATAAATCATTTAATGCATCATTATTATTGTGTTTTTATGTATACACATTTTAAAATTTCCCCACCTTCAAATCTGAATAGTTTAGGTATAAACTAAAGTCTTCAGCATTCCCAGCGCTTACCAAATGCGCTCGCCCGCTCGCTTTCGCGACCAAATTTACAGTCGGGCGAGTCGAGGTGCCGGTAGCGGTAGCCCAAATGGCGAGTAGGAATTCTGACATGACATGATGCAGGCACCACAGTCAGCTTGATCGAGCGTGTTGTCGATCCAGCTGACTGTGCAGGCAGCCTGGCACTTCAGCAAAGTGTTTTTAACTTCTCCAATCATCGATGTGCGAGTCGTCTGCTTTTGCCAATTTGGCCGGCGGAAACCAGCTTCCGCGCATGCGCTACGAATGCGGTATGTTTGCAAAACATCCGGCCACCATGTGGAAGTTTGGTGTCGGAGCGCCTCCCCCTCCAAAAAAACCGAAAGAAGACAAACTTCAGCGGTCCCAACAATATGAGGACAAGAGAGAAAGGAAATTCCTCACCAAGTGGAAGGTTAGAAAGGACGGTTCATACAGACATTGGCTCGAATCTTCGCTATTGTGGCTACCAGATTTTTTTTCGGGCTACCAGTTTTGCTCAAGGTGGTAGCCCGAATGGCTACCATGGTCCTGACACATTTGGTAAGCGCTGCATTCCACAGAGAATCAGAGGTGATCAAATGAGGTGTTACTGTTAGCTTGGATGTGCCATGCCCACTTTTATCAAATGTCATGAAGTTTGATTGGTTCATGAATAGCGTCTTTGATTGGTTCACAGATACCATCATCTTCACTGCTAGTGCTATCTGCTAATGTCACTTTGATTATTCAGATTGACATTCGCATGTGTTGAAGGAAGTCAGCTTGAGAGTAAACAGATTGAGAGCATACCGAGTGAGAACAGTTATCATTATGAGTTTATTAGTAAACTGTTAGATATGGTTGGTCAAGATTTACAGGTATACTTGTAAACAGTGTAGAATGAGGTAAGAAAAAGTCTGGACTCTTGTTCAGTTGTTTATTGTTCTTTTTATTAATCATGATATAATGTAGCGGTTGTATTTTTTGTTTGTTTTGCTTTTCTCTCTCTGTCTTTTAAAACACAAAGCATTGTTGTTGCAGATACCAAGTTCAAGCAACAGAAACTGCCGGCATGGCAGCCAATTCTGACGGCCAACACTGTGCTGCCGGCATTTTTTGCCATTGGCGTGGCCTTCATTCCTCTGGGGGTTGCTCTGCTTGTCACCTCCAACAATGTAATATATCTGTATAAAACTTCCTGATGTTTCATTTACCTTTTTATTCAATTTTTTAGTTGATTTATTTTTATTGAACCTTTACATTGCCATCTTGCCTACACAATTTTAGAGCTGTGTTGCTAGTCGCTTATCTACTGTGCACTGATGTTTGTGTGTGTGGTGGTGTGTGTGTGTGTGTGTGTGTGTGTGTGTGTGTGTGTGTGTGTGCGTGTGTGTCCCGTGAGGATGCCAGGGTCTCTTTCAGTATAAATAGTATCCCCACGTTCTGGAAATTCTGTGTTAGAAATTTCCTCTTTTATCTTATGTCACTATTCGGTTGAAGTGTTGTGCATGTTTTGAAATGGTTAAACTTATAGTTATAGCCCTGATATGGCTCCATGCAGTCGGCTTGGTTTTAAACAAAAAATAACAATAACAAAAGTAACAGTGTGTGTGTGTGTGTGTGTGTGTGTGTGTGTGTGTGTGTGTGTGTGTGTGTGTGTGTGTGAGATATTCAGAAATGAACTTGGTGGTTTGCTATGCAGTGGACAGTTGCTGCCTTTCATACTGAAACAGTTAATTATGATTGATTTAACAGTTTACCTCTGGGATTGCATATTAGTGTCTTGTAGTGTGTGTATTAAGTTGCAGAGAAAGTACTTTTCTAATGATACTTATCATCTGCAGCAGACACTGATTATGAACTGTTAATGTGTACAGCATAATAGTATATACTAATATAGTGTGAGAAATAAGAGAAACCCAGCAGACATGAAATGAGCTATCCTGGCTCACTAAATGGCGACGAGGATGGAGGAAATTAGTTGAATCCTTGTGCTCCATGGGGAGCAAAGAAGATTGAGTGAGTGCGTGTGAGATAAGAACTGTAAAACTGGTATGTTGGCTGTTTTGCAAAATGTTGACAGAAAGAGCTAGAAGGAGTAAAGATATGAATATGAAAACAATGTTATTTGCTCAAGTGACCATTCAGATCGTTTAGTGATAATTTGATTTTTTTGTTCTTCTGACAGTTATTGGTTAAACTATGATAACAGATCAAGGAACTTGAGCATGACTACACGTACTGTACCTCTACCAACCAGAGTAACCCAAACCAGACCTGTGCACAGTTCTTTGAGACAACCAACCTGACCTTCCAGACCTGCACCTGTGTCATCACCTTGACTCTAAATGAGGACTTCAGTGTGAGTCAGACATTTCAGCTTCACATTTTGTGGCCCATTGGCCCATTTGGTATGAGTGGCCCATTGGCCCATTTTGTATGAGGCCCATTAGCCCATTGGTATGAGTGGCCCATTGGCCCATTTGGTATGAGTGGCCCATAGGCCCATTTTGTATGAGTGGCCCATTGGTATGAGCGGCCCGTTTCTTCACATATAAACAAATTTTAAATATTCTGTGAAAGGTATAAACAGATAGATTTTCATATATATAAATAAACAAGTTAAAAACATGATGTACTTGGTATTAACAGTTTAGAAAGAAGGCAGCAAAAAGAAGTGATAAAGACACAAGTATTTGTGACTGTGTGCAGGGCACGGTGTACATGTACTACGGACTGACCAACTTCTATCAAAATCACCGCCGCTATGTGCGTTCTCGGGATGATGACCAGCTGCATGGGAACGGGCTGTCACCTGATCAGCTGCATAAAGACTGTGACCCTTACAGGACCAGCTCCAATAACAGCCAGACAGTGGGCTACGCTCCTTGTGGGGCCATTGCCAACAGCCTCTTCAATGGTCAGCAAGTCTCTGTCATTGGTTTGGTCATAGTCATTTGACATTGGTATAAGAAATGATCTTTCAATGTTTATTTTGAATCATGTACTCTCAGTGCCCCATGTTCAGCGCTTAGATTTGATTTCTATCAAGATTTTGCGCTATATAAATAAAATATTGTAATTATTATTACACCTGTTTTTGGGGTCACCACATCTGTGTCCAAGAGGAGGGTGGGACGATTGACTGCCTTCTGATCGGACTGTATAGGTTGGCATATGGCCTGTCCACAGAGTTGTGAATGAATACCTGTCCTAAGTGTTTATACAGGTTTAGGCGTGGTGTTCAGAAACGTTACATTTAACCCTTTGACTCCCGCACCCTATCTACCAACTGCAGAAACTTAACTGTTTTATTCCCTCACCCTTTCCGCCGGCTTCCTGCACTGAAAGGGTGAGGGAATCAAAGTGTTAAGTTTTTACTTTGCTTGCATAGTTTGCAATGCAGGATGCTGGTGGACAGGGTGCGGGAGTCAAAAGGTTGAATAACAACACTTCTAGGTAGAAGTTTAGCTCGGCGGTTGCTTCTTTCTTTCTGCCTACCCATTGAGTTAGATAAGGCAGTGGTGCTGACCTTCACCTTTCCCTTCCCGCTCTTAGGTTGACTGACCAAGATAGTCAATACACACACAGTGACACACACACGCACGCATGCACAACACACACACCACACACACACACACACACACCACACACACACACACACACACACACACACACACACACACACACACACACACACACACCAACACACACACACACACACACAGCACCACCATCTCTGTCTCTCTGTGTCTCTGTCGCTCTATGTGTGTGTGTGTGTGTGTGTGTGTGTAATGAAAGACATGTGTACCTGTGTGTATATTTATTTTAGCGTTTGCACTTATTTATAGCATAATGTATTCACAATTTATTAACACACTCATTTGTCCATGTACTAGGTTTCACATATTTTTCTGTCACTTTCAACACAGACCCTTCCTTTGTGTTTGATTATCACTTCTGTGGTGTTTGTTATTGGCAGAAATTTGAGGCGTACCAGGGCTGGTGAAATCCACTCGCCCGGTCACTCGAGGCGAGTAAAAGACATGTCAGGCGAGTCAAAATCAAAAACGTCTAGTCCGTTGGGCGAGTGACAGTTCTGACTCCTGCAGTTGTAACTTATTTTGATTTTTCAAATTTTCCGTTCTGCCGATTGATTTCGTTTGTGACAATCGAGTCTGCCAACATTTGCGTGAAAACGAGGCTATCTAAGGAAAGACAACTCTTGCTTCCCGTAAGTCTGTCAGTGCAGGGAGTCTGTGTGATGCAATTGAGGGTTTACAGATCAGCGACCTTTTGCCCAATCTGTCTGTGTTGATCAAACACTTAAAAGCTTCTAATTAAGTATGGAAACCAGAGAAAATAATACAACACATGTCTAACCGAGATCAAGCGATGTGGATGGGAAGAGAATGTGTGTGCTAGTGGCGAGGAAAATCGAGAGACAAAAGCGAGTTTGAGATGATACATCAAAGAAACTAGTTTAGAAGGCATAGACGCTACTTGATGATTTTTCTTGCATTATCTTCCCTTGTCTCTTGGGACATAAATTTATTTCAGTTAAGGTGGATTAAATATTTTCAAAGTGTTTCCCTTCACACTGAACTGCTGAAATCAAGAAAACGCACGCATACACACACACACGCACACACACACATACACACACACACACACGCACACACGCACGCACGCACGCACGCACGCACACACACCCACCACCACACACACACACACACACACACATACACACACACACAGAGTAAAGAGACATAATACTTATACAACAACAAATAGGACAACTTAAAAACAACAACAAATAACCTAAAAAAACAAAAAAACAAAACAAAACACACACATACATCAACTAATCAACAAAAGCCAACAGATACATAGTTCAGTACCACTACAGACCAGCCAACAGAAGGCGTGGGTGGTGATCCAATGAAAACAAAATGATTTTCTTTAAAAAGCTGCAAACTAATCATCTTTGTGTTCTGCTAGATTTGCTTTTAATGAACATACTTACCAAGTATCACCAATGCAAAAATTTCACATTATTTGTGTTATGCATGTGTTGCAGACACATGTATAATCTTTATGTCTCTGTCTTCCTCTCTCTGTCTCCCTTTCTCCGTCTGTCTGTCTGTCTGTCTGTCTGTCTCTCTCTCTCTCTCTCTCTCTCTCTCTCTCTCTCTCTCTCTCTCTCTCTCTCTCTCCTCTCTCTCTCTCTCTCTCTCTCTCTCTTTCAGTAGTTTCCTACTTTCTCTCCCTCACTCACACATTAAAAGTAAGTGAGAAAGATTATGGAAAGGGGAAAATATTGCAGGATGACGATGAAGCAATTTGCAAAACGTAAGAAACGACCAGTTGGACTAATATAAACTTTGGCTAATAAAGCAAAAAGGTAATGATTATAAGTATATATTAAACTAAAGAACTCTCTAATTTACACAGAGAATCCATGTAAACTTTGAGATTAGTCATGTGCCTTTTACAGCTTTGTGTTGTTATCAGATCTCCCATTGCTCATGTCCCTTCACCCTCATGAAAGTCTCCAAAAGAAAGTTTGACTACCTTTGTTGTAACAATGGCTTATTCTGCTGTGTTTTGGGTCATCATCATAAGGAGAATTTTACTGTTTTTCTGAGTGTTTTGGGTCATCATCATAAAGAGAATTTTACTGTTTTTCTGAGTGTTTTGGGTCATCATCATATTTTACTGTTTTTCTGAGTGTTTTGGGTCATCATCATAAAGAGAATTTTACTGTTTTTCTGAGTGTTTTGGGTCATCATCATAAAGAGAATTTTACTGTTTTTCTGAGTGTTTTGGGTCATCATCATAAAGAGAATTTTACTGTTTTTCTGAGTGTTTTGGGTCATCATCATAAGGAGAATTTTACTGTTTTTCTGAGTGTTTTGGGTCATCATCATAAAGAGAATTTTACTATTTTTCTGAGTGTTTTGGGTCATCATCATAAAGAGAATTTTACTATTTTTCTGAGTGTTTTGGGTCATCATCATAAAGAGAATTTTACTGTTTTTCTGAGTGTTTTGGGTCATCATCATAAAGAGAATTTTACTGTTTTTCTGAGTGTTTTGGGTCATCATCATAAGGAGAATTTTACTGTTTTTCTGAGTGTTTTGGGTCATCATCATAAAGAGAATTTTACTGTTTTTCTGAGTGTTTTGGGTCATCATCATAAGGAGAATTTTACTGTTTTTCTGAGTGTTTTGGGTCATCATCATAAGGAGAATTTTACTGTTTTTCTGAGTGTTTTGGGTCATCATCATATTTTACTGTTTTTCTGAGTGTTTTGGGTCATCATCATAAAGAGAATTTTACTGTTTTTCTGAGTGTTTTGGGTCATCATCATAAGGAGAATTTTACTGTTTTTCTGAGTGTTTTGGGTCATCATCATAAGGAGAATTTTACTGTTTTTCTGAGTGTTTTGGGTCATCATCATAAAGAGAATTTTACTGTTTTTCTGAGTGTTTTGGGTCATCATCATATTTTACTGTTTTTCGGGGCAACATGTTGGACTAGTAAAAATATCTGCTGGTTAGTAGATCGTAAAATCCACTAGCCCAGCTGGCTAGTAGAAAGTTTTAATCTTCTCCAGGTCTGCCTACTGTACTTCAGTTTGGTGGGTGTGAACTGTCTTGTTTGTGTCAGTAGTTAAATGATGTACAGAGAACAGAGCACCACATGTTACCGCATGTCAAGCGTGAGTCAGGCCAGTTGGTTGTTTGGCCTGTTAAACAAAGTGCAATAAGAGGAAAGAGGGTTTGTGAATCTTTTTGCCATGTGTTGATTCTGACACCGTGATTGTCACTGAACTAGAAGACAAAGAGGATTGTTTTCCTGTTTAGCTCCTTGGTCGCTGGCAACTTACATGGCCGTGCCCTTGGCTATTTCCACTGATAAGTTCAGTGCGGATGTTATATTTAAAAAACAATACTTTAACCCTTTGACTCCCGCACCCTAGCCACCAACTGCAAAATCTTAACCCTTTCACTCCCTCACCCTGTCCAGCTTCCTGTACGAAGCTAGTGGATAGGGTGAGGGAATCAAAGGGTTAAGTTCTTGCTTTGTTAGCATAGTCAGCAATGCAGGATGCTGGTGGACAGGGTGCGGGAGTCAAAGGGTTAATACAGAAGTTACAGCATGTTGTTGAGAAACGTTATGTTTGAAAAACAACAGAACTTTCAGGATGATTATTATACACATACTTTACGTAGTTGGAGACAGAGCATGCATGCAGTTCACATATGCATCCATGATTTGAACAAGGGCTGTGTGTAAGTTCCCTCCCTATATTTGTGTTCACAATATGATTTCAGATTCTTTTACAATCGTCTACAAGGGAAACCAGGATGTACAGGTGGGCCTCCTGAAAACTGGCATTGCCTGGGTTTCTGACAAAAAAGTCAAGTTTAACAGTCCAAGTGGTAAGTTGATGATGCATTATACATTGTTGTGAATCTTGTTAAATCTTTATATGAGAAAAAGTTCAATTTTTACTGATTTCCTATTATTTTTGTGTCCAGATGTAGACCAGACAAATTCATTATTGTGAACTGTTAAACTGTACAAGGTTTAATTAAAATAGTCCAGTGTTTTGACCACTGGAATAGAATGTGCAAACGCAGGAATTGATTGTCAAAAAATATGTATTTATATCTACTGATTTTTATTGTATGTCTCAGGTTTAATGCTGTTTGGAAATTATTTACTGAAAATGTCATCAAGGTCCTTGCTTCCTTACACAGATGTGAAAATACACAGTTATGTGAGAAATCTGTGGCAGGAGGGTTGGAATGAACAGACAAATAAAACTTTTCCAGATCTGCCCTAGCCTGAAAGAAGTTCTCCCATCTACTGCAGGAAACCGTAAGAAAGAGACAGTGTTATGTAGGATACACACATCCTACACTCATTCATACTAGGTATTCCAAAGTGCTCTTCGCGGGCGGCGAAAAGTACGGCAAAGTGCGATTTTTCACTGTTTTCAACTTGCTCGTTCTCAACAAAATGCAGTGTCAGAAATAAAAAACATAGATCATGTTGGTCTGTGATCCTTTAAGCTTTGTTTAAAGTCAAAATAAATCAATAAGTGTAACATTTACCGTTTGAAATATGCTTTTGATGATGGGTACTAAATTGCGATTTTGCTGCAACTGGAACGACGAAATCGGAACGCGGTTTTGACACCTACCTTGAAAACTCGCCTCGCGGAGATCAGCTGGGTCAGATATCAACAAACCATTTACACAGTCAAAAAGACGACTAAACTTGCTTTCATCCGATGTAAAAAGTGAACTGATAGGTTTGCATTTAGTCGGTCGTTTCGTGCATTAAAAACTTCCGTCGATGATTTCGCAACCTTACTCAAAACCAATCTCTCCATATTTTCCACTGTGCAAAAGGTCAAGGTTTCAACTTTCAACTTCTGCTAGTTGCATATGGATTCAACCACTGGCTGTCTTCCGCGAGGACTGAGAAAAAGCAACATATTTTCGCTTTCCCTTAGCATCTGATGCGCAATGGCGGACATGCGCAAGATCGTTCGGGCGAGCACATGGACGTCGAAGTTTACGTCAACCGCTCCAGCCACGACGAATCAAGCGATCCAACTTATCTAGAGGGTAAGTGAAATATCTTGCAGTTTGTTTACTATTACTTTTCGACATTTTGTTTCCTGATTTTAGAATATAATTGTTTGGAAAGCGCACAGCTGCAGCACCCACAGTATCATGAATATGTTAGAAGGTAGGGGTAGGTGACGGTTTGGGGTGCGGTAATTTTACAGAGAGTGAGATCAGGCATATGATTAAAGGAAAATGTTTACAAAAGATTTTTTTAATAATCCATGCCTTTATTATATTTATTTATAATGATGTTAATGAGAGATTAGCGATTTATTGTGGTCACGTGACCAACGCTTTGATCGATCGATAGTCGAATCGGCCGAGTGCCCTCCCTTGATTTCACTCGATCTGGTTCAGTGTCGTTCAATAATTTCACAATGTTACACCTTTTTCTTTTCTGCCTTTGTGTAAACTTCCTGAATGGTACCATTGAAACAAATTTGCATGTTTATCAATCCTATTATTTTTAGGCCCAATATTATTATCACCTAGATCTAGTTCAACAGCTTTAAAAGTTTATTATTATTATTAATATTGTTATCATATTTTTGTTGTTATTATTTTACTATCATTATTCATTATTATTTATCATTATTATTATTATCATTATTTCATTATTTGTTTACTATCATTCATTACTATTTGTTATTATTATTGTCATCAAAAATAATATTTAAACAAAATAAAGTAGGCCTACCAGGTTAATGGGTTGGACACTATGAACCTTCCTAACTAGGCCTATAGTGTTTATGAGATAAATTTTGTTGTGCTGATTTGAGTAGGCCTAAATGTATGGAACATTTTACTTTGCCCACTGCTTTGTGAGTTAGGGTAAGGTATTATAATTTTATTTTCAAAGCTGACAATAATACTGGTAGGCTTCTTACAGCTCCACACCAATCTCTCTCTCTCTTGATCCTTTCTCTCTTTGACAGGCAGGGAAGTTAATTGAGCAGGGGTACAAAAGTCCTTGTGTTCCTGCATGTTTTATGTTCTTGTTTTTTGGATTTGTTTTTGTTTTGGTCAGTATTTGCCTCTTGCTCTGTATGTATAGGCCTGTTTGTCCCTACAAATGGGATTTTCACATTACGCTACAGGATAGAACAGATAGATGTACTAATACTTTCCCTCTACACTATTTTTCTCACAGATGATCTCTTCATGAGGATGAAGGAGCGATTTCTTAAGACTGGCAGAGGGCGGAGACCTAGTCTTTTGGACAACTTTGACAGCAATGATGATGAACTGCATCTTAACATGTTTTAATTTCCTGTCACTTGTGAAGGGGAATCACTGATCATAGACACTGACAAGTATTTTTTTACATTTCATTACATGTTTTTTGTAAAAAGAGATGATTTCTATCTTTTGTGCTTCCAGTTTAAGTTGAAGGCCAGGACAGTTATCTACTGTGATTAAGCAACAGTGAAAGGTCAAGACAATGATGTGGAAGCTTTTGATAATGTTCTACACACAGTTAAGGAACAGTTAAAGGTCAAGACATGTTTTAATCGTTGTTTAATGATAAAAAACAAAAACAAATTGGCATGTAAAAACTATGAAGATGACTTCTTTGAATGAATGTCGTTGATGTACATGTCTTGTTTGATTCGATATGTAAACAAAACGCATTATTTGTTACTATTATCAGCTGACATTTGTTATAATTTTGTCATCTGATTTTTGTTTACAGAAAGATTGAAACCTAATGTCTTGTTTGTTATACTGACAGATCATAAAATCTGATCATTTTGGTATATGGTACTTTGCAGTAGGATGAATGTGACAGAAGTTACGGAGTCTTGCAAAAAGCTAAAATACACATTTTTTTCAAAATAGGTATTTTATCCTTACCCAAATATGGTTTGATTAAACATACAGATGTATGGTGTTGTTTTACTTTGAAAGAGTTTGTCATGCTGAGCAATTTGATATCAAAACCATTTTTGTAACTTTAAACTAAAGTGAAAAAAGTTATGGTGCACCAAATATGTGTAAAATTCGCCATTTTTTTCACTGTGACAAATCGGCAAATTTCGCATTTTTGACATCTGATATCTTTTCAACCAGCTTTCAGATGAAGCTGGAAAAAATTAAGGTTGAATTCCTTAATATGTTTATCATATATGATTCATTTCAGTGTCACTGTATTGTATTTCTTAAAGATAATGGAGTTTGAAATTAATGAAAATGGGTCCCTTGCCCAGCTGTTTGGAACGGCGGCGTCCAATTTTGCTATTTTTTGTCATTTTCATAGGTCTGTATTTTTATTGATATGCATTTCTGTCCATATGTTTTTTGCACATCAACTTAACAAGTAAAAACCTCCTCAGAAATGATTTTCTGGACTTGTGTGATTTTATATGTGTGTTCAAGGCATGTCTGAATGTGGCCTAAAAAAATGTGCGAAATTTTTCTAAGTCCAAAAAGAAAGGAAAAAATCATAAAAAATTTATTTTTTATCCCACATTAAAAAATAAAGTATGTATGTGTTCAGAATGAAAATCTCTATTTTCCCAGCTGATTTTTATACAGATAAGTTCAAATTTGAAAATCACTTTGGAATACCTATTCATACCTTTTAAAAAATGAAGATGCACCGTGGTGTATACCGTGTGACCAGCCGTTGAACATAAGACACCTCCTCCTGGATTGCTGGGACTTGTATGATGCGAGACAACAGCACTACACGGCGGACTCCTTAAAGGAGATCTTCCGAGACATCCCTCCTGATGCAATTTTCCAGTTTTTACAAGAGATCAATAGATTTTACCTGATATGATTTTACATCTGTTTTTTTTAAATGGCATTTTAGACTTGCAAGGTTAACGGTGAGCATGGTTTTTAACTGTTGTCTTTTATCTTAACTGGGTTGTCGTTTTTTGATGTGGTGTTAGCCCTGGTATGGCTCTAGAAGTCGGCTGGGCTATAAGCAATATGAACATTGACATGGTGTTAGCCCTGGTATGGCTCTAGTAGTCGGCTGGGTTATAAGCAATATGAACATTGACATGGTGTTAGCCCTGGTATGGCTCTAGAAGTCGGCTGGGCTATAAGCAATATGAACATTGACATGGTGTTAGCCCTGGTATGGCTCTAGAAGTCGGCTGGGTTATAAGCAATATGAACATTGACATGGTGTTAGCCCTGGTATGGCTCTAGAAGTCGGCTGGGCTATAAGCAATATGAACATTGACGTGGTGTTAGCCCTGGTATGGCTCTAGAAGTCGGCTGGGCTGTAAGCAATATGAACATTGACATGGTGTTAGCCCTGGTATGGCTCTAGAAGTCGGCTGGGCTATAAGCAATATGAACATTGACGTGGTGTTAGCCCTGGTATGGCTCTAGAAGTCGGCTGGGCTGTAAGCAATATGAACATTGACATGGTGTTAGCCCTGGTATGGCTCTAGAAGTCGGCTGTGCTATAAGCAATATGAACTGAACTGAGCTGAGCTGCTTTAGGGTAGATGTTTTGTAAAGCGTGGAGCTGGAAAGAGTTTATGTCATTTTTTACACTCGTTGCTGCTTTTTCTTCCCAATACATATTATTATTGTTAGATCCTTTCCCTCAACAGTGAGCCTTTCTAGTTGCTTGATCAATTCTTTGTGTCTTGTCCGATCAGAAGCCTTGGTATGATCAGCAAAACATAAATATATATGCTTATTCAATGCAGTTGATGTTTCTGTGAGAGTTCCTTTCCCTTCAACACATCCACATTGTTCTTCTGCTGTTTCTTGTTTTGATTCTTTTTCTTGTCATTATGATTATTCTTAACTGAATTTTTGTTACATGATTCATCAAGCTGATTGTACAGTGGAGTTCGCATTCTATAGCCCCTGCTTTCTTTGGAAGTTCAACGAAAATTGATTTTGGCATGTCTTTAGGGATTTTTCTGGTGTCAAGGGATTTTTCTGGTGTCATAAATTTCATTTAGGAGAACTGTTATTTTTTCAATACCAAATTCACCTAGAGCCTCAGTCATTTCTGTAGTAATATTGTCTGGTCCTGGAGCTTTTTCCGGTTTCATCTTTTTCAATGCTACTCTAACTTCGTCTTTCAACATTCTTTTTCATATGTTCCTCCTTTCTGTCATCGTCGAAAAGGTCTTTAATGTACTCTTCCCATCTATCTAATATTTTGTCTTTTGCCATAATAATCAAACCATCTTTCGATTTTAAGCAACCGTTTCATGTGCATGTCTTTTTCCTGTGGGCAGTTTCTTCAATGTTTCTGTGTTAAAACTTAGGATCTGTTTTGTATCACTGTTCTATTTCTTTGCACTTTGTTTCCAGCCAAGCTTCCTTCCTTATCTTTATTGCACCTGTTCCTGATTTCCTTGTTTATCTTTTTGTATTCTACCTCTTTTCCCTTTGCCTTCCTCCATTCTGCCATCAAGCCTGAAATTTCTTTTGTCATCCAGTTCTTCTTTATTTTTCTTTCAACTGTAAGGATCTCTTCACAAGCTTCATTCATCAGGTTTCTCAGATTTGTCCATTGTTCCTCACTGTCCCCATCTTCCAGAGGGCTGAATTTGTTTTGAACGTATACATTAAATTTTGCACCTTCAGTATTAACTCTTTCAGCCCTGTCTGTTTTACAAGAAAAATGCCTTCCCAACCTGGGGGGTTTTGGGGGAGAACTGCACAATCAACGGGTACCCTAATAAAACACCTATATCTCAAAAACTACTTGATGAAACTTATTGAAATTTTGTATGTTTGCTGATATATAAATGTTCTGTCTCATATAATTTTCAGATCATTTGATGTTTTTAGTCTTTGTTAAAATTTTATGAAAATTTACAAAAACTACTATAAATCTGATTGTTATCATTCATTCATATTCACAATTAAAGAGGCACACCAAAATCACAATGCACACATGTGAATACAAAAGGAGATACTACAAAATGGGTATTATTACTTTGAAATTGTGTTAAATCCCATAATATCCACAATGTCGAAAAAATCAAGGAAAAGAAATACTTTTTCTGCAAATGTGGGATACACTCGATTCAGAGGCCTTGTCATGAGTTGAGGATGGTGGTGGTGGTGGTAGTGGGGCCAGAGATTGCTCCGACATACTGTACGGCAAGAAAGTGACAAAAGGAGCCGTCATTCTCATTATCACTGTCACAGTCGCTTTCTTGCCGTACAGTATGTCGGAGAATTCTAGAAGCATCAATATGAACACGCCCACTTGATGTTGATGGTTGATTTTCCACTTCCATTTCATCAATTTCATAAATTTTCTGTCTTTGCGAGGGCTCTTCGTCAAGTGAAGTGCCAATCAACGAAGATACAATCGATTCAGAGGCCATTTCTTCTGTTTTGGGCTCAAAATCACTGCCTTTATCAAGGAGGATTTCATCTCAAACTTGTTGCCTGTGTAGCAAGCTCATTTAATCATCTTCACGTCAAAAAACAACAAAAAACTGGGTAAAATTGCTTCAAAATGACTTGGCGGAATCTTTGAAGTTATCAGAAGGGAAGAGTGATGGAGTAATGTCCCTTTCTTAATGAATATTATACAAATGAAACCAAAGGTGAGTGGGTGTGTGCGTCCGACAAATTGTCGGGTGCAGGAGCTGAAAGAGTTAATGTTACGAAAACTCGAGTCTTTTCTATGCTGTTTTGCTCTGGCAGATGTAAATGGAAGGGTGCTAAGAGCATTTGTATTTAGTTTTGCAAAAACTTTTTTAATGAGAAAAAAGTAATGACTACAGTTGGGACAAGAAATAAATATAGAAAAGAAATGTCATCACCATAGGATGTGACTCATCAATAATAATAGACAGAACACCTGGGGGTTTTGCCCTTTGAGTGTTCAGCAGGGCACGAACAACATGGAAGATTTGGTTTTAAGTGGTGGACTAATGATGATAATGATTGTATTCATGTGATTTGTGTATTGTATTTGTTTGTATACATGATGTCACATCGTTGTTGCCGTTTAAAACTTTACATGATTCAGAAAAAATACGAAAGAAGAATACGAACGCGTATTTAATACAACAAGACAAGACAGGCGCATCTGGTGTTTGTTTGTAGCGCCTGTTTTGTCTTGTATTAAATACGCGTTCATATTCTTTCGTATTTTTTCTGGTTCGTGTTTGCTTGAACGTGGGCAGTCACAGTTGTATTGGATTTGGTTTTACGTGATTCATCAAAGTTTGGAGTTTGTTCAAGAGGACTGCTCCATATGTGTTCAACCCAATTCTTGCTGGCACTTGTTCGGCAGCTTGAATGAGATGACACAAAATTCTATGCTCTGTCAAGATCTTGAAATGGGAAATAGGTGTGTGTTTTCATACATTCATCTGTTGTACATATGCCTCTGTGCCCCCTTCAGAAGGGGCTGTGTCCTGTATTTAATATTTAAAACTTTCTATTGTCATTTCAGTAAGACAGGAGACAGAGGGCTGTGTCCTGTATTTAATATTTAAAACTTTCTGTTGTCATTTCGGTAAGACAGGAGACAGAGGGTTGTGACCTGTATTTAATATTTAAAACTTTCTGTTGTCATTTCGGTAAGACAGGAGACAGAGGGCTGTGTCCTTATTTAATATTTAAAACTTTCTGTTGTCATTTCAGTAAGACAGGAGACAGAGAGCTGTGTCCTTATTTAATATTTAAAACTTTCTGTTGTCATTTCGGTAAGACAGGAGACAGAGCCCTGTGTCCTGTATTTAATATTTAAAACTTTCTGTTGTCATTTCGGTAAGACAGGAGACAGGGCTGTGTCCTGTATTTAATATTTAAAACTTTCTGTTGTCATTTCAGTAAGACTGGAGAAAGAGGGCTGTGTCCTGTATTTAATATGTGAAA
Source organism: Monoplex corrugatus (assembly GCA_030674185.1). Taxonomy (NCBI): domain Eukaryota; kingdom Metazoa; phylum Mollusca; class Gastropoda; order Littorinimorpha; family Ranellidae; genus Monoplex; species Monoplex corrugatus. The sequence goes on along the minus strand of JAPXFY010000024.1, from coordinate 66,473,519 downwards.
CTTTCTTTTTTCATTTCGGTAAGACTGGAGAGAGAACGAATATGTTCGACCTCCCAACTGGAATGTGTCTGTGTGGGACCTCTCCTCGGATCCGGATAACAATGGTTACAAGAACGAGGACCTGATCGTCTGGATGCGCACTGCTGCCCTGCCGACCTTCCGCAAACTGTATCGCCGCATCAACCACACTGAAGTCACCTTCAGAGACGGACTGCCTGCTGGGAGCTATGAAGTCACTATTGCTTACCGTGAGTCGCTGATGTGGCATGATGAGCAAACGCATGTGCCACACCTTCACACACAGCCATGTATTTGCTAACTTGTAGATGAATAGAGTACACTCTTGTGTGTGCACATATTCTCAAGATACATTCAGAGATGCGTGCAGACTTGCAGACACATGTGTGTGTGAACAGGTGTGTAAATGTAGGTTGCATATCAGCCAGTCATCGTGCCACTTTTCGCATTTCACTGATTCTGCCTTGCTGCATTTCCTTACATGACAGACTTACAAATTAAAAACAGACAAAAACTGGAATGGTGGGTGCAGGTTTTTGTCAGTCAGACACAAAAGATAACAAAGAGACAATTATGTGTTAGCCTTCTAACAAGAACAACAGATCTGCTAACTTAACAAAGAAACGTGTGTTAGCTTTATAACAAGAACAACAGATCTGCTAACTTAACAAAGAAACAAGTATGTTAACCTTATAACAAGAACAACAGATCTGCTAACTTTCTTGATGTTTATGGAGGGTTGACCTGATGAAGGAGACAGGCTGAGCTGCAGTCTCTCCTTAAAACATGAAAGGGGGATACTGTCAGACTCAACTTGAGCCGCTGCTGTTCTGTGTGTGTGTGTGTGTGTGTGTGTGTGTGTGTGTGTGTATGTGTGTGTGTTGTGTATGTGTGTGTGTGTGTGTGTGTGTGTGTGTTGTGTGTGTAAATCTGGACATGTCTTTGGTAAAACTATTAATAAATGAAATACGAATAGGTTGTAAGTAGATTGACTAAAACTAGATTGTACTTATAATATTTGGCAGAGTACCCAGTGACGGCCATTGACTATAAATAGATTGTACACATAATGTATGGCACAGTACCCAATGACGGCCATTGACTATAGATTGTACACATAATATATGGCAGAGTACCCAGTGACGGCCATTGACTATAGATTGTACTTATAATATATGGCACAGTACCCAGTGACGGCCATTGACTATAAATAGATTGTACACATAATGTATGGCACAGTACCCAGTGACGGCCATTGACTATAATAGATTGTACACATAATGTATGGCAGAGTACCCAGTGACGGCCATTTGACTATAGATTGTACACATAATATATGGCACAGTACCCAGTGACGGCCATTGACTATAGATTGTACACATAATATATGGCACAGTACCCAGTGACGGCCATTGACTATAAATAGATTGTACACATAATATATGGCACAGTACCCAGTGACGGCCATTGACTATAGATTGTACACATAATATATGGCACAGTACCCAGTGACGGCCATTGACTATAAATAGATTGTACACATAATTATGGCACAGTACCCAGTGACGGCCATTGACTATAAATAGATTGTACACATAATATATGGCACAGTACCCAGTGACGGCCATTGACTATAGATTGTACACATAATATATGGCACAGTACCCAGTGACGGCCATTGACTATAGATTGTACACATAATATATGGCACAGTACCCAGTGACGGCCATTGACTATAATAGATTGTACACATAATGTATGGCACAGTACCCAGTGACGGCCATTGACTATAGATTGTACACATAATATATGGCAGAGTACCCAGTGACGGCCATTGACTATAAATAGATTGTACACATAATATATGGCACAGTACCCAGTGACGGCCATTGACTATAAATAGATTGTACACATAATATATGGCACAGTACCCAGTGACGGCCATTGACTTAAATAGATTGTACACATAATATATGGCAGAGTACCCAGTGACGGCCATTGACTATAGATTGTACACATAATATATGGCACAGTACCCCGTGACGGCCATTGACTATAAATAGATTGTACACATAATATATGGCAGAGTACCCAGTGACGGCCATTGACTATAAATAGATTGTACACATAATGTATGGCACAGTACCCAGTAACGGCCATTGACTATAGATTGTACACATAATATATGGCACAGTACCCAGTGACGGCCATTGACTATAAATAGATTGTACACATAATATATGGCACAGTACCCAGTGACGGCCATTGACTATAATAGATTGTACACATAATATATGGCAGAGTACCAGTGACGGCCTTTGACTATAGATTGTACACATAATATATGGCACAGTACCCAGTGACGGCCATTGACTATAAATAGATTGTACACATAATGTATGGCACAGTACCAGTGACGGCCATTGACTATAGATTGTACACATAATATATGGCACAGTACCCAGTGACGGCCATTGACTATAGATTGTACACATAATATATGGCACAGTACCCAGTGACGGCCATTGACTATAAATAGATTGTACACATAATATATGGCAGAGTACCCAGTGACGGCCATTGACTATAGATTGTACACATAATATATGGCACAGTACCCAGTGACGGCCTTTGACTATAGATTGTACACATAATGTATGGCACAGTACCCAGTGACGGCCTTTGACTATAGGTTGTACACATAATGTATGGCAGAGTACCCAGTGACGGCCATTGACTATAAATAGATTGTACACATAATATATGGCAGAGTACCCAGTGACGGCCATTGACTATAGATTGTACACATAATATATGGCAGAGTACCCAGTGACGGCCTTTGAGGGCACCAAGAGCATCATCCTGACGACCACGTCCTGGCTGGGTGGCAAGAACCCCTTCCTGGGCATTGCTTACTTGGTAGTGGGCAGTCTCTGCATTGTTCTTGGCATTGTCTTTCTCATCATACACCTCAAGTGGGGCAAAAGGTCAGTCCTCTGCTCTCTTCCCGTTTCTTCCTCTCCCTTTTGTTGCTGTCTTGTGCATTATCTCTCTGTCTGTTCTCGCTTATTTTGAGAACAGTGTGTGGATAGAATTTGTGTGCATTGTGCTGGATGTTGTTTTACACAAGTGGGTGGAATTCTCCTTAGATCCACTGTTTTCATCGGAAACCAGTCTAGTTTCCTCTTGGGGAAAAGTATGAGTTCCTTGGATTATTTGAGAGGGAGGGAGGGGGGGGGAGAGAGAGAGGAGAGAGTATCCTTACTGATCTAGAATTTAAAAGCAATACCATGTTGAAATAAGACGGTGTCTGCTGTCGTTGCCTTCGGCTGTTCAAAAGCTGTGTATAGTTATTTAGGTGGGCACAACCACTGCCACGATGTTACGTCTTGATGTTTTTGATCCACTGTGTGATAAATTTTTATGCTGGGCACATGAGGAAAGATGTCTGGTGGTCACAGTTGTTAACTGAATGAATGCAGTCAGTTAAGAGGATGTTATCAACAAGCGGAATTGTAATAACTCATGTTTTGTAAGTTGTTGTTGCCTTTTATCAACACAAAATGTTGAAAATTTTAGATTTAGAATGTTAATGAATTTGATGCCCCAAAATGCCCATATTGTACGGATTTCAGTCTAAAAAATCCAGGGGTAGGGGTGGGGCATGCCTCTGTATGAATGTTATTGTGTAGTTATGAGCCAGGATGGCAGGCTGTTGTGATGCTTTAGCTTATTCATGTGTTTTACTTGGGGTGAGCAATGTCAGCATCTTTTTGGTGTTGTTAGAGTAATAGTGGTTGACACTACTGTTGAAGTCTGCAGTTGTTTCTCTGCCATATTTAAGACATCCAAGATGAGCAGTGACTCGAGTAGTATTAGTTTAGCATTGGTTGTGGCCAGGCCGTGTTCAGAGCACTGTGATGCCCTAGTCAGTGAGATGTTAAGAAAACATTTGATACACTACTCTGGCAGTAATGAAAAGTGAAGGCACAGTCTAACTATGGGTTGAAGATGGCAGAAAAATACTTGCAGAATTGAGGGTGTTGTCATGACCATTACAGCTGGATGTTGGATTGTTAGAATTGTGGTGTTCCATGTGTTCCTGTTAGAATTGTGGCGTTCCATGTGTTCCTGTGTCTGTTGTGGTGAAGATGGTGTCTTGAACTTTGTTGTATGTATGCATCACTGAGTATTATTAAGATAGCTTTGTTTTGGTAATCATTTGCTGTGGTGTGCTTGATGTTATCATTTGCTTTACTTTCCATCATTTAGGGACTATGCTGGACATTTTACTAAAATGTATTTAGAAAGGTTACGCATGCTTTCAGCTGACCAGAAACAGAGTTCATACTTTAATACGACAGAACTTTTGACAGAAAGTGTAAGATGTTACCATATGTTCAAGACTACCAAGCGTATTCATGTAAACCAAACAGGAATGATGTAGTAAATGTATGCAGCCCTTAATGGTAATTTGTTTAAAAATAAAGGTTTGTTTGAAGGGAATGATTAATGAAAGAAATTGTTTAACAAGTACTGATGCAAATTTGGCAAGAATGACTTGATGGTTACTCCAGAAAGTGACAAAATAGCTTTCTGTGATAACTTGCAAAGTGATGTAAATTAGAATTGTAAGCTAATGTTAATCTGTCCTCAGCATTAACATAAATCCTGTGGGAGTGGTCTCTGCCTGTGTTAGATACAGCCATTTCACTATTTCTTTTCATTCAGTGCAGACTGTCTTTTTATTTACACTAATTGCAGACTTTTTTCCTGTAAGAACTGAGGATAAGGCGATTTTGCTGCTCTCTGCACTTTGAAACACTGAATTAGGCTACGTTCATACTGGCACTCACGACTGTTGTGCGGACGGAAAAAAAAAACGTGTACGCGTGAGAAAAGGTGTTCATGCTTATCAGCACGTTTTCCATCCTTGAGGAAGAAGGGAGGATAGCGTTGTTTATCTTTCTGGTAAACATGCCACTGACAAGGCGACAGAAACTGATTTTGTGGTGGTGGTGGTGGAAGAGAAGAAACCTGAAACATCGAACAACTCGCCGTTTTTCTGTGCACCACAGACCTATAATAAACGCACGCTTTACAAATGCACTCAAACAACCCATTCACAAATACACATAATACTCATGAACAAACACCGGCCCATGAACAAACACCGGCCCAGTGCACACAGACACAGAAAAACCGACAGACAGACAACAGACAGACACAGACAGACATAGACACAACACAGACACACACAGACACACAACACACATACACACACACACAGCACACACACACACACACACACACACACACACACACACACACACACACACACACACACACACACACACACACACACACACACACACACACACACACACACACACACACCACACACACACACACATGTTGTTCCATGCCTCGGCGATCATGTCTCTGTTGAAATGATTTCTGTCAGACTTGTTTCAAAGGAAGCGTCGAGTCCTGACTTCGGAAATCAGCTTCTCATCTTCCATCTTTTGTTACATTTAAGCACAGTACAGTCTCTTGACCCCACACACGTACAGAAGCGTTTCAGTATGAACGCGCAGAGGATGGCCAGTGATAAAAAAGAAGGGTTGGCCTCGAACTCACGACTTCTGTCCATCCGCACGCACGACTGAAGTGTAGCAAGCACGCACAACTTTTTTGGCGGGCGTGGTCGTGCGTGCGTGTCTGTGGCTGTATGAACATCTTCAGCAGCGCAAGTAAAGTTTTCCCCACCCGCACGATTTTTGTCTGTCCGCACGACAGTCGTAAGTGGCAGTATGAACATACCCTTAGATTTACTGTACTTAACATGGTCTGCACTTAAATGGAAAGCCTGGGGGGTGTCACTTCATAACTATGGGGTGTTTTTGCCTCTCCGTCTTCCAGTGAGACATTACATTACATTACAATAGCTGCTGTTAGTCACAGTATGATGTCCATTTTCTGACATTTGCATCCCTTGTATTCATGCTATGGTAGATAATGTGCATCAGCAAGTAAAGTGTTCACAGCCATGTTGAATGTAAAAGACAAAAGCAAATAACAACAAATATGCTTTGTGTCTTGTATTCTCAAAAGTGTGGTGGTATTAGTGGTCATTTCTTTTGTGTTGTGAAACTTGTTCTTTTGTGTTAAGTACTCTGCATGTATGTGTGTGTGTGTGTGTGTGTATGTGTGTGTGTACACTTTGTATTTCATGGACATTGGGTTGGTTGGCTTTTTCCAAAAAATGTTATATAGAGCCTTGTACCCAAGTTCTGTCTTGTGTTGACTTCAGTTGCACCCTGCAGTAGAAAAGTTGGCTTGTTCACTGCCTGTGTTAATACTCCTGTCATTTCAGTGGTACCAGTGTTTCATATCCATATGTCGCTTCTCCCTTTTCTTTTAACCTTGAAAGTTTTAATATAGGCTCTGACGCAGAATCAAGGAATTTGCCCAATAATTGCAAGTAGATTTGGATGGAGTGTGTATAGAATGGTCCAAGTATAGTGAATTGTTTTTGAAAAACTACTAACTGTAAACTCTGAACACTCATCTGCAGGGTTCAGAGTATGTCTTTATTGCAGTGGTGTTTTGATTTGTGTGTGTGTGTGTGTGTGTGTGTGTGTGTGTGTGTGTGTGTGTGTGTGTGTGTGTGTGTGTGTGTGTGTGTGTGTGTGTGTGTGTGTGTGTGTGTGACCTTGTATATACACTTGATTTTTTGTCACTGGTTCTCTTCATCCTTGTGTAAATGTTGTGGTTTAGTTGTTGTTACATGTCTTTTGGTATCTTCTGTACTGACTCCTCCCTTTCTGTGACTCTTTTCCTTTCTCTTTTCTCTTCCACCCTTACCATCTGAGGATGTATTGACATTACTCAAAAAATTGTATGTTTGTGTCTTGAACGTGGGGAAATTGTTACCAGGTAAGGGGTTGCATTCAGTTCCTTTAATACATTTTGCACAGGGTGAACGCTTATCTTATGAACATGGAAGGTGACCCGACCGTCTTGCAGTTAGGTTCCGACGACTGTAAATAAGTTTCGGAGAGAGGTGAACACTGAACGTTGCAAGACTTGCTTTTTTATCTGAAAGTATTTTGCAGGGCTGCTTCCCTTTTCTCATCTCCCAAGCCCTTTACCTTTCCCGTCCTTTTTCCAGTTTGTTGATGGTGCACAATGATTTGGAAATGACATTTCAGCTTTTCTACACCCTGAGCACGTGGGTCACAGACTGTTGGCGGACATGCCCTCCCACGCACGAATTTATATATTCTGCTGACTCTGTGTGTTTGTATATATATGTGTGTGTGTGTGTGTGTGTCACTCTGTGTATGTGTGTGTGTGTCACTCTGTGTATATATGAGACTGTGTGTATCAATTTGTTTTTGTTTGTTTGTTTTTTGAGTTTGCAGGCTGCTTGTGTTTGAAGTCTGCTGGAAATAAACGCTTGGCTTTGTGCTTTTTTCCTTTGTGACAATTTCCGTGTTGAGCCATGGACTATGGAGTGAATCAATTTAATACTCAGTCATATATTTTCACATGTTCTATTGTATTTACTCATGTATTTATTCTTTGAAAAATAGATGTCTAAAATGTTAAAATGGGAAAAGTGTCATGTATGTCAAGGGTTTCCTGCCTGACTGGAGTATCATCTTTCTGTATTCTTATTTGATACACTGTTCTGGCCAGGTAACCCTCACAAGATATACAGTTTAGCTCTTGTGTACAGTGATCTGTATTCATTGACAACTTTCAGTTGTACAATAGTTGTGTACATGCATGTAAAAGGGTTGTACTGTTAGTTGTTGATCTTGCTGTGTGTGATGTGGATGTAAAATGACGATTGCTTCATTGACAGATTTTGATTATTGAAATGTTGACCACTCTCATGAACTAATCCTCAGTCTGTCCGTTGTGGAAGTTCCAGCTGCTAACACTGTGACAGGTTTGTTGTAGAGGATTTGGTGCTGGCTGACTCTCTTGAGCTGTTCCAATCATGCTCACCTTGTTCTTTTAGTACATAGGGACTGATGGCATGCCCCTCCTGTTCTTTTAGTACATAGGGACTGATGGTATGCCCCTCCTGTTCTTTTAGTACATAGGGACTGATGGTATGCCCCTCCTGTTCTTTTAGTACATAGGGACTGATGGTATGCCCCTCCTGTTCTTTTAGTACATAGGGACTGATGGTATGCCCCTCCTGTTCTTTTAGTACATAGGGACTGATGGTATGCCCCTCCTGTTCTTTTAGTACATAGGGACTGATGGTATGCCCCTCCTGTTCTTTTAGTACATAGGGACTGATGTATGCCCTCCTGTTCTTTTAGTACATAGGGACTGATGTATGCCCCTCCTGTTCTTTTAGTACATAGGGGCTGATGGATGCCCCTCCTGTTCTTTTAGTACATAGGGACTGATGGTACGCCCCTCCTGTTTTGTCATTTGACATGCCCAGCAGTTTAGTGTTGGAAGGTAAAAGTAACATTATTGTCTGTAACCTGAGTGAGGTTTTTCAAGAGACTCAGCTTTTTGGGGGCAGGAGGTAGCAGTAGGGGGGGTGCTGTCCTCCATCCCCCCATGCTTTACCTTCCCTGTTCCTAAAGAAGGACAAATACTTGTTTACAGATAGTTGGACCAGAGCAGTGTCTGCAACTTCAAGCCAGGACCTGAACCTAATCATCCGTCCATTTGTCCTTACGCTCAAATTTATGTTCAGATTCGAGTTAGGGAGCGAGTGCTCTACACTTTTGAACTGGACGACCAGACTCTTGGTCATTCAGTTAGTTAATGATATGATATGAAATGACTGCTGTTGTCCTGGGGAACTGGCTGGCAATAATATAGGACACAGGAGGTGTGCCTCAGTCCCTGTGAAGGTGTCATTTGTTCTTTCTGTTTCTGGCTTTGTACTCACTGTTGGGTTTGTCCCGGCTGTGTGCAAGCTGTGGAATCTCCACATTACGCTGTTTTGTCCTCTCTTTTTCTTCTGCTTCAAGGGGGCTTGTGGCAGTGTGATGTGGACATTTTTTGTGATTATGGATACTGTCATATGTACACTTGTACATTTTGCTGGGCTTGTCTTTGTGAACAAAAGCATGTGATGGATGCTGGTATCAAACACATTGTTGTCCAAGGGGTGATGTTGTCGTGTGTTTGTGAATGATGAGTGTTCAGTGTTGTGTTGGCTTCATTTGTGATGGTTGGTGTTTGTCAGTGCGTGTGTGAATGATGAGTGTTGAGTGTTGTGTTGGCTTCATTTGTGATGGTTGGTGTTTTATTTTCCTCTGACAGGCACATGGATACAGGTGGGTAGTGACATGATAAAGGTTGGAGCCTTATTAGCAGCACGCATTTTATCCTTACAGCTTGGGAGTGTGGCATTGTCTCCTTTTGGGATTTCTCGGCTTTCCTGTCATTTTCCTATCATTCTTTCTAACGCCATCAGAGTGACTGCCTGCATTTAAAAAAAAAAAGACAAACTAGGAACACCTGAAAATAGAACAAGAATGCATATTTAATTAACTAAACAAGACAGACATCATCTTTGTGCCAACTGGCCTTTGACCAGCAAAAAGACAACGAAGAAACCAATTCAGTGGTTTCAGGGGGAAAAAAAACATCAACAGGTCGATGAAATAACAGGGATGTTAGCTGATCTGTCGTCAACAAAGAAATCAGTTCAGTGGTTTCAGGGGGGAAAACTCCCAACAGGTCAGCTCAGTGAAATCGCAGGAAAAATAGCTGATCTGTCGTTTTTGGCCTAAATCTGATGAATTTTAAAGGAACCAGAAAAAACACAAAAACAGAATCAGAATGCGTATTTAATACAACCAGACAAGACAGGCACAAATTTTCGGCCAACCGGCCTTTGTCAAGCATAAACGTAAAGTCACAAACGAATAAACAGCAAATACAAAAAGTAGGAGAAAAAGATGAAAAACTTCCCTGCTGCTTTGTCCAGGGGGACAAAGTCCTTCCCTGCTGCTTTGTCCAGGGGGAGAAAGTCCTTCCCTGCTGCTTTGTAGGGAAATTTTAATTTTTTTCTCCTAATTTTTTGTATTTGCTGTTTATTCTTTTGTGATCTTACGTTTACACTTGACAAAGGTCAGTTGGCCGAAAATTTGCACCTGTCTTGTCAGGTTGGATTAAATATGCAGTCTGATTCTGTAGTCACGGTTTTTCTGGTTTCTGTTAGCTTGAACGCGGGCAGTTGTTTTTGTTTTTTCGATATCTGATGAATTTTATTTGTTTGTTGTCTTTTGTGTACAGTTGCCAGTTGACTGAAAATTTGTGCCTGTCTTGTTTCTATTGCCATGTGTTTCCTGGTGGTCATTTTTCGTTTTCTAACAGTAACACTTGGGGTCTGGTGATCTGTTAGTCATCTAGCATTAAGAGTCTGGAAATGCCAAGTGCTGTCCTGTATGTAACTGTTGTCTTTTGAATATTCATGAAGTGAACATAAACTTTTAAGTTAGTGTTTCATTTAGGCCTAGGCAGCCCAGACATATTCAGTTGTAGTGTTGACAACATTGGAGATCAGTATGAGGTTTAACTGTTTTGATAGGCATATATGACCTTTTGAATACTGTTGACCATGTCATTTAAACACCAGTAGCCCTTTCAATTTAATTACATACTAGTAACCATTTAAATACCAGCAGCGGCTTAATTCAAAGACCAGTAGCCATTTAATTTGAACACCAGTGGCCATTTGAATTAATATAAATATTACTGGCCATTTGAATTAATATAAATATTACTGGCCATATGAGTTAATGTAATTATCACTGGCCATTTGAATTAATGTAAATAGTACTGACCATTTGAATTAATATGAATATCACTGGCCATTTGAATTAATATAAATATCACTGGCCATTTGAATTGATATACATATTATTGGCCATTTGAATTAATATGAATGTCACTGGCCATTTGAATTAATATGAATATCACTGGCCATATGAATTAATGTACATATCACTGACCATTTGAATTAATATAAATATCACAGGCCATTTGAATAAATAAAAATATCACTGGCCATATGAATCAATGTAAGTATCACTGGCCATTTGAATTAATATAAATATCACAGGCCATTTCAATAAATATGAATATTACTTGCCATATGAATCAATACAAATATCACTGGCCATTTGAATTAATATACGTATCACTGGCCATTTAATTCAAATATCATTCATCATTCAATATAACTGTCGCTGCCTATTTCTGTACTGGTTTTGCTGTGGCTGTTCTGAAAGCAAAACTGAAAACGCCTTCCAGTTAATATATAGCAACAACATCAACAGTGAAGTTAGATTCTAAATTGGTGTTAGTGAAATGAAATATGTGTTCAGTGTTCTTTTGCTGTTTCAAAATGACAATAAACATTTTGGAGATCAGCAGTCTGTGTATAATTTTTTTTGTATCCTTGACTGTATTTGTTACAAATTAGCAGATCAAGGTATTCAGTCAGTTTATGTGTGTCATAGGTCTCTTCCCCCGTCCCTGTTTCAAGACCTTGCCAGTGCACAGGGTTTGGCTCAGGCTCAAGGAGTCGGCCAGATAATAGCTGGCGGATGTGGGTGGAGTGCATATGGAATTGTCTGAGTGCGGTGAATCCCTCGTGAACAAGTCCCAAACTCCAGCAATTAAAAAAAAATCCAAACACAGTAGAATGTGTTCCAGATTCTGAAAGTGTTTGTTAACCAGTAGTGTTCCATAAACTTTGCTAATAAAGCCTTTTGGTAAAAATGTTAGGTTTAATTGAGAGAAAACCAGTAGTGTTCCATAAACTTTGCTGATAAAGCCTTTGGTAAAAATGTTAGGTTTAATTGAGAGAAAACCAGTAGTGTTCCATAAACTTTGCTGAATAAAGCCTTGTGGTAAAAATGTTAGGTTTAATTGAGAGAAAACCAGTAGTGTTCCATAAACTTTGCTAATAAAGCCTTGTGGTAAAAATGTTAGGTTTAATTGAGAGAAAACCAGTAGTGTTCCATAACTTTGCTAATAAAGCCTTGTGGTAAAATGTTAGGTTTAATTGAGAGAAAACCAGTAGTGTTCCATAATCTTTGCTAATAAAGCCTTGTGGTAAAAATGTTAGGTTTAAGAGAAAGAGAAGAAGAAGTAGTGTTCATATTTGTGCTATAAATTGTGGTAGAAATGTTAGGTTTAATTGAGAGAAAACCAGTAGTGTTCCATAATCTTTGCTAATAAAGCCTTGTGGTAAAAATGTTAGGTTTCTCAAGAGAAAGGGGAATGGGGGAGGGGAGAAGGGGATGGAGTAGAGGTTGCATTTTGTGGTGCTAGAATAGATTTCCAGAGTATCAGACTACAGTTGGTTGGGATGTTTTGACAAACAGGATGAGTTTATCATTTTCCACAAAGGAATAAATTTATTTTACTGGTTTGATATATTGAGCATGTCTGTTGATGGGTAAGCTTGCTGTGGTTGCAGGATACAGAGGTGGTTGTAGACCTTTTGATGGAGGCTGTATTGTGGATGTAGACCTTTTGATGGAGGCTGTTGTGGATGTAACTTTGTGGAGTGTATTGTGGAGTAGACCTTTTGATGGAGGCTGTATTGTGGATGTAGACCTTTTGATGGAGGCTGTATTGTGGATGTAGACCTTTTGATGGAGGCTGTATTGTGGATGTAGACCTTTTGATGGAGGCTGTATTGTGGATGTAGACCTTTTGATGGAGGCTGTATGTGGATTAGACTTTGATGAGGCGTATGTGGTGTACTTTTGATGAGCTGTATTGTGGATGTAGACCTTTTGATGGAGGCTATTGTGGATGTGACTTTGTGGAGGCTGTATTGTGGATGTAACCTTTTGATGGAAGGTATTGTGATGTAGACCTTTTGATGGAGGCTGTATTGTGGATGTAGCCTTTGATGAGCTGTTTGTGGATGTAGACCTTTTGATGGGCTGTATTGTGGATGTAGACCTTTTGATGGAGGCTGTATTGTGGATGTAGACCTTTTGATGGAGGCTGTATTGTGGATGTAGACTTTTGAGGAGGCTGTTTGTGGATGTAGACCTTTGATGGAGGCTGTATTGTGGATGTAGACCTTTTGATGGAGGCTGTATTGTGGATGTAGACCTTTTGATGCAGGCTGTATTGCAAGTTGGAAAGGTACCAGTTGACTATTAAATTTTTCTCTCTTAGACTGATCCATGCTTGTATAGTTGTACAAGGCAACATTTACTGTTTTAATTTAGTTATCCATTATGTTCAACTCTGAAAACATTTTTTAAAATCTGAATCATAGTGGAACTGTTTTGTTGAGGTTTTGCTAACTGACCATTACTGACGCTGCTATGTGTAGTTGTTTTCATGCGGGGGAGCAGGTGGGGTGGGGGTGGGGGCTTGCTGATATTGCTTGATTCATGAAAATAGTTCCTCATCTGATTTACAGCCCGTACACATGATTTATTACCACTGTTTGTAATCTGACATATTAGAGTAAATCCCCTGAAAACTGAAAAAATTAACGTGAGGAGAGTCCTTGAATAATTTCCTATTTTAGCAGGGTCTTGAAATGGATTTAAATGCTAAAAATGACTGAATGTGGTAAGCATGCTGGACAAGTCTCTTTTTGTTTTACACTTGAGCTGCTAATTACTGCTTTGCTTTTCCTTGTATTTGTATATTTTTGTTCCGGTGCATATGGTGGTGTGGCTGTAGGTACTGCAGTATTCCTGTGAGGCAGGAATAGCAAATAGCATTAGTGTCTTTGCACTCATGAGTCATGGTAAGTATGTTTGTTAAAACATAATTTAGAGGGAAAAAATTCCTGTAATGGATTTATGGGATACCTGTTTGCAATCTTAAAAAAAATGTAACCATTCTTGTTTGTACTGATCTCTCAGTGCTTGCTTGTTCAAAATGTAATGTAGTTGTGTGGTAAATTCTCACAGCTTAGGAATATTACTCTTGAAAATTGGGGACAGTGTGGTCAGTTCTGAAATCTTTGTTGTGCACGGTAAATTGCCATTGTATGGCAGGGACAGTGGTCAGTTCTGAAATCTTTGTTGTGCGCAGTAAATTGGGGACAGTGGTCAGTTCTGAAATCTTTGTTGTGCACAGTAAATTCCCATTGTATGGCAAGGACAGTGGTCAGTTCTGAAATCTTTGTTGTGCACAGTAAATTGCCATTGTATGGCAGGGACAGTGGTCAGTTCTGAAATCTTTGTTGTGCGCAGTAAATTGCCATTGTATGGCAGGGACAGTGGTCAGTTCTGAAATCTTTGTTGTGCACAGTAAATTCCCATTGTATGGCAGGGACAGTGGTCAGTTCTGAAATCTTTGTTGTGCACAGTAAATTCCCATTGTATGGCAGGGACAGTGGTCAGTTCTGAAATCTTTGTTGTGCACAGTAAATTCCCATTGTATGGCAGGGACAGTGGTCAGTTCTGAAATCTTTGTTGTGCACAGTAAATTCCCATTGTATGGCAGGGACAGTGGTCAGTTCTGAAATCTTTGAAAATAGGAAGTTTGTTCTCTCCTGTATTTATCAATAGGTAGGCCCTACTTCATTGAGCCATGTGCATCTTAAGAAGATTTGTGGTCAACTAGTGGTCATGCAGTGATAAGAAATAAAATCAGTTAATTGATTTGATTAAAAATATATATTGATTTGATTTTTTTTAATAGAAGATATATTTCTTGATGATAATCTGGAGGCATTGATAAATCAATTAACAGTACTGTAGACCGTCATTAGTCTCAGACTGTTATGCAGGTTAAGAGTGATAATGCTGTAGAGAGATTGTTCATGACTTATGGCTTGAAAGTAATGCTGTAGAGAGATTGTTCATGATTTATGGCTTGAAAGTAATGCTGTAGAGAGATTGTTCATGACTTATGGCTTGAAAGTAATGCTGTAGGAGATTGTTCATGATTTATGGCTTGAAAGTAATGCTGTAGGGAGATTGTTCATGATTTATGGCTTGAAAGTAATGCTGTAGGGCGATTGTTCATGACTTATGGCTTGAAAGTAATGCTGTAGGGAGATTGTTCATGATTTATGGCTTGAAAGTAATGCTGTACGGAGATTGTTCATGACTTATGGCTTGAAAGTAATGCTGTAGAGAGATTGTTCATGACTTATGGCTTGAAAGTAATGCTGTAGAGAGATTGTTCATGATTTATGGCTTGAAAGTAATGCTGTAGAGAGATTGTTCATGACTTATGGCTTGAAAGTAATGCTGTAGGGAGATTGTTCATGATTTATGGCTTGAAAGTAATGCTGTACGGAGATTGTTCATGACTTATGGCTTGAAAGTAATGCTGTAGAGAGATTGTTCATGGCTTGAAAGTAATGCTGTATTTTCAGAGAATGGTTAAGGAATCTGAATGGGAGAAAGAGAATTTATTGTGATACTGGGCGTGATCTTGCACTGCTAAAAAGTAATGTTTTGTTATTGAAATCATTTTGACATTGAGAACATTTGTAGAAATGAAAATGAAAAATAGAAAACGAGTAATTTGACTTCACATTGTTTTTGTTATTATCATTCTTATGAATGTTAATGTTTGAATACTTTCATTGTTATTATCATTCTTATGAATGTTAATGTTTGAATACTCTGGGGGTTTTTTTTTTTCATTTCAGCTGATTAACTGTTGTTTTCCATCAAGTTGATATTAAAATTATCTTCATAATAATTGATTTATTCATAAAGCATGCATTTATGCCATAATTAATTCATGGTAATTGATTCATTCATAAATGTGCATGTCTTTATGTTATAATTATCTTCATGGTAATTGATTTGTTTTTAAATGCATGTATTTACAATACAATTATCTTCGTGGTAGTTGATTCATTTTTAAATGCACGTATTTACAATATAATTATCTTCATGGGATTTGATCCATTTGTAAATGCAATGCATATTTTTACTTCTTCATTGGTTTATTCAGTTGATCAATTGTTCATTGATTAACCTTTTCTTGTTCATTCCTTTATAATTATGTATAGTAACCTAACACAGTTTGTTTGATTTCTTTGTTTAGTTTATTTTTAATTCCCCCAACAATAATGGTTTTATAGCTTCATGCAAATATAAATATGCTATCTTTTGGTTTAATAACAAGTTTAACATATCTTTTGTTGTCTTTGTCATATAATGGCATCTTTCATGACTGACAAGATATATGGAAATGGATTTCAATTAATGCATGCATATGCCCTTATTTACATAGACACACACACAATCTCTGTCCCTCTCTTTCTCTCTGTCTCCCTCTTGTCTCTCTGTCTCCCTCTTGTCTCTCTGTCTCCCTCTCTATCCCCTACTTCTGGGTGACTGACAAGACAGATCTGTTGTGTGGATTATATCAGAGAAACAGATCTGTTGTGTGGATTATATCAGAGAAACAGATCTGTTGTGTGGATTATATTAGAGAAACGGATCTGTTGTGTGGATTATATCAGAGAAACAGATCTGTTGTGTGGATTATATCAGAGAAACAGATCTGTTGTGTGGATTATATTAGAGAAACAGATCTGTTGTGTGGATTATATCAGAGAAACAGATCTGTTGTGTGGATTATATCAGAGAAACAGATCTGTTGTGTGGATTATATCAGAGAAACAGATCTGTTGTGTAGATAGTAGCTGACTGTGAACATGCTGTGTGTGTGCATCTTGCTGCGGTGGTGTGCAGCCCTTGCAGTCATGGCTCTGTGCATGGCTGGCCTAAAGCAACAATAAGATTAAGCCCCTGCTGAGGACTAAGGATGTTAGGAACCACAAACCTTTGTAACTTTGGGATAAACTGCTCTTGTGCAGATTGACTCTTGGCATCAGTCAAATTAGAGAAGGATCATCAGTTTAACTTTGTCTTGTTGGTGGTCCTGTGTGTCTTTTTGGTGGTCCCTTGATCCATGTCTGTGATCCATGTCTCTGATCCATGTCTGTGAGCCATGTCTGTGAGCCATGTCTATGACTAGTGTGAACCATGTCTGTGATCCATGTCTGTGAGCCATGTCTGTGAGCCATGTCTGAGCCATGTCTGTGAGCCATGTCTGTGATGATATGTGCGCTTTAGTCTGTCCCTTGTCAGTATGGTCTGGCAGTTGTGCGCTTGTAATTGTATGCAAGGCGATTCAGTCTGGTTAAGTTTTCAGACTGTTGTAATTCCGCTTGTTTTGTTTCTGGGGACTCGGCCAGCAAGCATGGTGAAAGGCGAGAGACATGTAACAAAGGTGTGGCGGTGGTGATTGGTTTTGATCTGACTGGTTTGGATTCTACACCTTTATCGTGAATTCCTCCTTGAACCTTCACTCACTTTACTTTGCAGTGCTGATAACTTTGACAATGTATTTGTCATCTATCACCTTACAGTTTCTTCTTGTTATGTTGATAACTTTGACAATGTATTTGTCATCTATCACCTTACACTTTCTTCTTGTTATTGATTTTTATGTCTTATCTTCGTTCTTTCTGATGAAGGTTTTTGTTCACACAGTACCTCTTGTCTTGTCTGCATTCTTTGTGATGAAGGTTTGTGTTCACAGAGCTGTCAGCATTTTTTCTTGGAATCGTATTCAGGGCATGAAGGAGAGGGGTAGTTAGTATGTGTACATGGTGTGTGGTGGGGGGGGAGGGGGGATGGGTGTGTGGGGGGGGGAAGGAGGGGGGAGTACATGGCATAGATGTAGTATGAGTGGAAGATACACAGTTCTGATTTTTTGTTTAACTAGGTTGGTTGTTTGGATATTTGTGGAAATGGCTATTTAGAATTTGGGCATTTTAAAAAATCTATCATATTTTTTTGATTTTTTTAATCATAATTTTTAATCGATGGCCACTTTCATTTCCCTCTCATGTAACCTTACCTATCATGTGTCAAAACTAGCATTGGCATCATTTTTTCTCTTCTTTCTATGTTGGCTTATACCAGGAAATGTGTGGAGATGGAGATAATCTGTTGGTCTGTTGGTCTGTTGTTAGATGGACAGCCTGGTATAGAGTCATGTTGTACATTGACATAGTGTGGAGATGGTCTGTTGGTCTGTTGTTTGATGGACAGCCTGGTATAGTCATGTTGTACATTGACATAGTGTGGAGATGGTCTGTTGTTAGATGGACAGCCTGGTATAGAGTCATGTTGTACATTGACATAGTGTGGAGATGGTCTGTTGGTCTGTTGCTAGATGGACAGCCTGGTATAGAGTCGTGTTGTACATTGACATAGTGTGGAGATGGTCTGTTGTTAGATGGACAGCCTGGTATAGAGTCATGTTGTACATTGACATAGTGTGGAGATGGTCTGTTGGTCTGTTGCTAGATGGACAGCCTGGTATAGAGTCGTGTTGTACATTGACATAGTGTGGAGATGGTCTGTTGGTCTGTTGCTAGATGGACAGCCTGGTATAGAGTCATGTTGTACATTGACATAGTGTGGAGATGGTCTGTTGGTCTGTTGTTAGATGGACAGCCTGGTATAGAGTCATGTTGTACATTGACATAGTGTGGAGATGGTCTGTTGTTAGATGGACAGCCTGGTATAGAGTCATGTTGTACATTGACATAGTGTGGAGATGGTCTGTTGGTCTGTTGCTAGATGGACAGCCTGGTATAGAGTCGTGTTGTACATTGACATAGTGTGGAGATGGTCTGTTGGTCTGTTGTTTGATGGACAGCCTGGTATAGAGTCGTGTTGTACATTGACATAGTGTGGAGATGGTCTGTTGTTAGATGGACAGCCTGGTATAGAGTCATGTTGTACATTGACATAGTGTGGAGATGGTCTGTTGGTCTGTTGTTAGATGGACAGCCTGGTATAGAGTCGTGTTGTACATTGACATAGTGTGGAGATGGTCTGTTGTTAGATGGACAGCCTGGTATAGAGTCATGTTGTACATTGACATAGTGTGGAGATGGTCTGTTGGTCTGTTGTTTGATGGACAGCCTGGTATAGAGTCGTGTTGTACATTGACATAGTGTGGAGATGGTCTGTTGTTAGATGGACAGCCTGGTATAGAGTCATGTTGTACATTGACATAGTGTGGAGATGGTCTGTTGGTCTGTTGTTTGATGGACAGCCTGGTATAGAGTCATGTTGTACATTGACATAGTGTGGAGATGGTCTGTTGGTCTGTTGTTAGATGGACAGCCTGGTATAGAGTCATGTTGTACATTGACATAGTGTGGAGATGGTCTGTTGGTCTGTTGTTAGATGGACAGCCTGGTATAGAGTCGTGTTGTACATTGACATAGTGTGGAGATGGTCTGTTGGTCTGTTGTTAGATGGACAGCCTGGTATAGAGTCATGTTGTACATTGACATAGTGTGGAGATGGTCTGTTGGTCTGTTGTTAGATGGACAGCCTGGTATAGAGTCATGTTGTACATTGACATAGTGTGGAGATGGTCTGTTGGTCTGTTGTTAGATGGACAGCCTGGTATAGAGTCGTGTTGTACATTGACATAGTGTGGAGATGGTCTGTTGGTCTGTTGTTAGATGGACAGCCTGGTATAGAGTCATGTTGTACATTGACATAGTGTGGAGATGGTCTGTTGGTCTGTTGTTAGATGGACAGCCTGGTATAGAGTCATGTTGTACATTGACATAGTGTGGAGATGGTCTGTTGGTCTGTTGGTCTGTTGTTAGATGGACAGCCTGGTATAGAGTCATGTTGTACATTGACATAGTGTGGAGATGGTCTGTTGGTCTGTTGTTAGATGGACAGCCTGGTATAGAGTCGTGTTGTACATTGACATAGTGTGGAGATGGTCTGTTGGTCTGTTGCTAGATGGACAGACTGGTTAGTTAAAAATCTTACATCTGACTGCAACATTGACATCTTTTTGAACATCTAGTACAAGTTGTTCTGTCCAGACCAGGTACTGAACATTTTTTTTTTTTTTAATCGGTTTATTGTTGAATAAGTGAAGTCAGCTGAGTCAAAACCAGAAAAGCACCACAGCACAATAGAGGATAGAGCGTTTTACCAGATAGCAAACACAATGTGGAATGGGGCACACTAGAAACAAAAAGGTGATTTTTTAGAAATTGGGAGGGGGCTTTTAATTGGAGTATTACATGATTTTTATGCGTCATTACCTGCTGACTGTGCTTGCTGGATGTATGTTTCTTTAATTCCTTGATGACTGGTGATTACATCTGTCTGACTTGTGATTACATCTGTCTGTCTTGTGATTACATCTGTCTGTCTTGTGATTACATCTGTCTGTCTTGTGATTACATCTGTCTGACTTGTGATTACATCTGTCTGTCTTGTGATTACATCTGTCTGTCTTGTGATTACATCTGTCTGACTTGTGATTACATCTGTCTGACTTGTGATTACATCTGTCTGTCTTGTGATTACATCTGTCTGTCTTGTGATTACATCTGTCTGACTTGTGATTACATCTGTCTGTCTTGTGATTACATCTGTCTGACTTGTGATTACATCTGTCTGTCTTGTGATTACATCTGTCTGACTTGTGATTACATCTTGTCTGTCTTGTGATTACATCTGTCTGTCTTGTGATTACATCTGTCTGTCTTGTGATTACATCTGTCTGACTTGTGATTACATCTGTCTGTCTTGTGATTACATCTGTCTGTCTTGTGATTACATCTGTCTGACTTGTGATTACATCTGTCTGTCTTGTGATTACATCTGTCTGACTTGTGATTACATCTGTCTGTCTTGTGATTACATCTGTCTGTCTGTCTTGTGATTACATCTGTCTGTCTGGTGATTACATGTGTCTGACTTGTGATTACATCTGTCTGACTTGTGATTACATCTGTCTGTCTTGTGATTACATCTGTCTGACTTGTGATTACATGTGTCTGACTTGTGATTACATCTGTCTGTCTTGTGATTACATGTGTCTGACTTGTGATTACATCTGTCTGTCTTGTGATTACATCTGTCTGTCTTGTGATTACATCTGTCTGTCTTGTGATTACATCTGTCTGTCTTGTGATTACATCTGTCTGACTTGTGATTACATCTGTCTGTCTTGTGATTACATCTGTCTGACTTGTGATTACATCTGTCTGTCTTGTGATTACATCTGTGTTTTGTGATTACATCTGTCTGTCTTGTGATTACATCTGTCTGACTTGTGATTACATCTGTCTGTCTTGTGATTACATCTGTCTGTCTTGTGATTACATCTGTCTGACTTGTGATTACATCTGTCTGTCTTGTGATTACATCTGTCTGACTTGTGATTACATCTGTCTGTCTTGTGATTACATATGTCTGTCTGTCTTGTGATTACATCTGTCTGTCTGGTGATTACATGTGTCTGACTTGTGATTACATCTGTCTGACTTGTGATTACATCTGTCTGTCTTGTGATTACATCTGTCTGACTTGTGATTACATGTGTCTGACTTGTGATTACATCTGTCTTGTGATTACATGTGTCTGACTTGTGATTACATCTGTCTGACTGGTGATTACATCTGTCTGTCTTGTGATTACATCTGTCTGTCTTGTGATTACATCTGTCTGTCTGACTGGTGATTACATCTGTCTGTCTTGTGATTACATCTGTCTGACTGGTGATTACATCTGTCTGTCTGACTTGTGATTACATCTGTCTGACTTGTGATTACATCTGTCTGTCTTGTGATTACATCTGTCTGTCTTGTGATTACATCTGTCTGTCTGACTGGTGATTACATCTGTCTGTCTTGTGATTACATGTGTCTGACTTGTGATTACATCTGTCTGACTTGTGATTACATCTGTCTGTCTGGTGATTACATCTGTCTGACTGGTGATTACATCTGTCTGACTTGTGATTACATCTGTCTGACTTGTGATTACATCTGTCTGTCTTGTGATTACATCTGTCTGTCTTGTGATTACATCTGTCTGTCTTGTGATTACATCTGTCTGACTGGTGATTACATCTGTCTGACTTGTGATTACATCTGTCTGACTTGTGATTACATCTGTCTGACTTGTGATTACATCTGTCTGTCTTGTGATTACATCTGTCTGTCTTGTGATTACATCTGTCTGTCTTGTGATTACATCTGTCTGACTTGTGATTACATCTGTCTGACTTGTGATTACATCTGTCTGTCTTGTGATTACATCTGTCTGACTTTTGATTACATCTGTCTGACTTGTGATTACATCTGTCTGTCTTGTGATTACATGTGTCTTGTGATTACATGTGTCTGACTTGTGATTACATCTGTCTGTCTTGTGATTACATCTGTCTGACTTGTGATTACATCTGTCTGTCTTGTGATTACATCTGTCTTGTGATTACATCTGTCTGACTTGTGGTTACATCTGTCTGTCTTGTGATTACATGTGTCTGTCTTGTGATTACATCTGTCTGTCTTGTGATTACATCTGTCTGACTTGTGATTACATCTGTCTTGTGATTACATCTGTCTGTCTTGTGATTACATGTGTCTGACTGGTGATTACATCTGTCTGTCTTGTGATTACATGTGTCTGACTTGTGATTACATCTGTCTGTCTTGTGATTACATCTGTCTGTCTGGTGATTACATCTGTCTGACTTGTGATTACATCTGTCTGGTGATTACATCTGTCTGACTTGTGATTACATCTGTCTGACTTGTGATTACATCTGTCTGACTGGTGATTACATCTGTCTGACTGGTGATTACATCTGTCTGTCTTGTGATTACATCTGTCTGACTTGTGATTACATCTGTCTGTCTTGTGATTACATCTGACTTGTGATTACATCTGTCTGTCTTGTGATTACATCTGTCTGTCTTGTGATTACATCTGTCTGTCTTGTGATTACATCTGTCTGTCTTGTGATTACATCTGTCTGACTTCTGATTACATCTGTCTGTCTTGTGATTACATCTGTCTGACTTGTGATTACATCTGTCTGTCTTGTGATTACATCTGTCTGTCTTGTGATTACATCTGTCTGTCTTGTGATTACATCTGTCTGTCTTGTGATTACATCTGTCTGTCTTGTGATTACATCTGTCTGTCTTGTGATTACATCTGTCTTGTGATTACATCTGTCTGACTGGTGATTACATCTGTCTGTCTTGTGATTACATCTGTCTTGTGATTACATCTGTCTTGTGATTACAAATGTCTGTCTTGTGATTACATCTGTCTTGTAATTACATCTGTCTGTCTTGTGATTACATCTGTCTGTCTTGTGATTACATCTGTCTTGTGATTACATTGTTGTGATTACATCTGTCTAACTTGTGATTACATCTGACATATGACTTGTGATTACATCTGTCTGACTTGTGAATTTACATTCATGTCTGACTTGTGATTACATCTGTCTGACTTGTGATTACATCTGTCTGACTTGTGATTACATCTGTCTGACTTGTGATTACATCTGTCTGACTGTGATTACATCTGTCTGACTTGTGATTACATCTGTCTGACTTGTGATTACATCTGTCTGAACTGTGTGATTACATCTGTTGCTTGTGATTACATCTGTGCTTGTGATTACATCTGTTGTCTTGACTTGGTGTATTACATCTGTCTGTCTTGTGATTACATCTGTCTGCTTGTGATTACATCTGTCTGACTTGGTGATTACATCTGTCTGTCTTGTGATTACATCTGTCTGTCTTGTGATTACATCTGTCTGTCTGTGATTACATGTCTGACTTGTGATTACATCTGTCTGACTTGTGATTACATCTGTCCTGTACTTGTGATTACATCTGTCTGTCTTGTGATTACATCTGTCTGACTTGTGATTACATCTGTCTGTCTTGTGATTACATCTGCTTGTGATTACATCTGTCTGTCTTGTGATTACATCTGTCTGTCTTGTGATTACATCTGTCTGACTTGTGATTACATCTGTCTGTCTTGTGATTACATCTGTCTGACTTGTGATTACATCTGTCTGTCTTGTGATTACATCTGTCTTCTGTCTTGTGATTACATCTGTCTGTCTTGTGATTACATCTGTCTGTCTTGTGATTACATCTGTCTGACTTGTGATTACATCTGTCTGTCTTGTGATTACATCTGTCTGTCTTGTGATTACATCTGTCTGTCTGGTGATTACATCTGTCTGTCTGACTGTGTGATTACATCTGTCTGACTTGTGATTACATCTGTCTGTCTTGTGATTACATCTGTCTGTCTTGTGATTACATCTGTCTGTCTGACTGTGATTACATCTGTCTGTCTTGTGATTACATCTGTCTGACTTGTGATTACATCTGTCTGACTTGTGATTACATCTGTCTGTCTTGTGATTACATCTGTCTGACTGGTGATTACATCTGTCTGACTTGTGATTACATCTGTCTGACTTGTGATTACATCTGTCCTGACTTGTGATTACATCTGTCTGTCTTGTGATTACATCTGTCTGTCTTGTGATTACATCTGTCTGACTGTGATTACATCTGTCTGACTTGTGATTACATCTGTCTGACTTGTGATTACATCTGTCTGACTTGTGATTACATCTGTCTGTCTTGTGATTACATCTGTCTGTCTTGTGATTACATCTGTCTGTCTTGTGATTACATCTGTCTGACTTGTGATTACATCTGTCTGACTTGTGATTACATCTGTCTGTCTTGTGATTACATCTGTCTGACTTTTGATTACATCTGTCTGACTTGTGATTACATCTGTCTGTCTTGTGATTACATGTGTCTTGTGATTACATGTGTCTGACTTGTGATTACATCTGTCTGTCTTGTGATTACATCTGTCTGACTTGTGATTACATCTGTCTGTCTTGTGATTACATCTGTCTTGTGATTACATCTGTCTGACTTGTGGTTACATCTGTCTGTCTTGTGATTACATGTGTCTGTCTTGTGATTACATCTGTCTGTCTTGTGATTACATCTGTCTGACTTGTGATTACATCTGTCTTGTGATTACATCTGTCTGTCTTGTGATTACATGTGTCTGACTGGTGATTACATCTGTCTGTCTTGTGATTACATGTGTCTGACTTGTGATTACATCTGTCTGTCTTGTGATTACATCTGTCTGTCTGGTGATTACATCTGTCTGACTTGTGATTACATCTGTCTGGTGATTACATCTGTCTGACTTGTGATTACATCTGTCTGACTTGTGATTACATCTGTCTGACTGGTGATTACATCTGTCTGACTGGTGATTACATCTGTCTGTCTTGTGATTACATCTGTCTGACTTGTGATTACATCTGTCTGTCTTGTGATTACATCTGACTTGTGATTACATCTGTCTGTCTTGTGATTACATCTGTCTGTCTTGTGATTACATCTGTCTGTCTTGTGATTACATCTGTCTGTCTTGTGATTACATCTGTCTGACTTCTGATTACATCTGTCTGTCTTGTGATTACATCTGTCTGACTTGTGATTACATCTGTCTGTCTTGTGATTACATCTGTCTGTCTTGTGATTACATCTGTCTGTCTTGTGATTACATCTGTCTGTCTTGTGATTACATCTGTCTGTCTTGTGATTACATCTGTCTGTCTTGTGATTACATCTGTCTTGTGATTACATCTGTCTGACTGGTGATTACATCTGTCTGTCTTGTGATTACATCTGTCTTGTGATTACATCTGTCTTGTGATTACAAATGTCTGTCTTGTGATTACATCTGTCTTGTAATTACATCTGTCTGTCTTGTGATTACATCTGTCTGTCTTGTGATTACATCTGTCTTGTGATTACATCTGTCTTGTGATTACATCTGTCTAACTTGTGATTACATCTGTCTGACTTGTGATTACATCTGTCTGACTTGTGATTACATCTGTCTGACTTGTGATTACATCTGTCTGACTTGTGATTACATGTGTCTGACTTGTGATTACATCTGTCTGACTTGTGATTACATCTGTCTGACTTGTGATTACATCTGTCTGACTTGTGATTACATCTGTCTGACTGGTGATTACATCTGTCTTGTGATTACATCTGTCTTGTGATTACATCTGTGTGTCTGACTGGTGATTACATCTGTCTGTCTTGTGATTACATCTGTCTGTCTTGTGATTACATCTGTCTGACTTGTGATTACATCTGTCTGACTTGTGATTACATCTGTCTGTCTTGTGATTACATCTGTCTGTCTGGTGATTACATCTGTCTGTCTTGTGATTACATCTGTCTGACTTGTGATTACATCTGTCTGACTGGTGATTACATCTGTCTGTCTTGTGATTACATCTGTCTGACTTGTGATTACATCTGTCTGTCTTGTGATTACATCTGACTTGTGATTACATCTGTCTGTCTTGTGATTACATCTGTCTGTCTTGTGATTACATCTGTCTGACTTGTGATTACATCTGTCTGTCTTGTGATTACATCTGTCTGACTTGTGATTACATCTGTCTGTCTTGTGATTACATATGTCTGTCTGTCTTGTGATTACATCTGTCTGTCTGGTGATTACATGTGTCTGACTTGTGATTACATCTGTCTGACTTGTGATTACATCTGTCTGTCTTGTGATTACATCTGTCTGTCTTGTGATTACATCTGTCTGACTGGTGATTACATCTGTCTGTCTGACTGGTGATTACATCTGTCTGACTTGTGATTACATCTGTCTGTCTTGTGATTACATCTGTCTGTCTTGTGATTACATCTGTCTGTCTGACTGGTGATTACATCTGTCTGTCTTGTGATTACATGTGTCTGACTTGTGATTACATCTGTCTGACTTGTGATTACATCTGTCTGTCTGGTGATTACATCTGTCTGACTGGTGATTACATCTGTCTGACTTGTGATTACATCTGTCTGACTTGTGATTACATCTGTCTGTCTTGTGATTACATCTGTCTGTCTTGTGATTACATCTGTCTGTCTTGTGATTACATCTGTCTGACTGGTGATTACATCTGTCTGACTTGTGATTACATCTGTCTGACTTGTGATTACATCTGTCTGACTTGTGATTACATCTGTCTGTCTTGTGATTACATCTGTCTGTCTTGTGATTACATCTGTCTGTCTTGTGATTACATCTGTCTGACTTGTGATTACATCTGTCTGACTTGTGATTACATCTGTCTGTCTTGTGATTACATCTGTCTGACTTGTGATTACATCTGTCTGACTTGTGATTACATCTGTCTGTCTTGTGATTACATGTGTCTTGTGATTACATGTGTCTGACTTGTGATTACATCTGTCTGTCTTGTGATTACATCTGTCTGACTTGTGATTACATCTGTCTGTCTTGTGATTACATCTGTCTTGTGATTACATCTGTCTGACTTGTGGTTACATCTGTCTGTCTTGTGATTACATGTGTCTGTCTTGTGATTACATCTGTCTGTCTTGTGATTACATCTGTCTGACTTGTGATTACATCTGTCTTGTGATTACATCTGTCTGTCTTGTGATTACATGTGTCTGACTGGTGATTACATCTGTCTGTCTTGTGATTACATGTGTCTGACTTGTGATTACATCTGTCTGTCTTGTGATTACATCTGTCTGTCTGGTGATTACATCTGTCTGACTTGTGATTACATCTGTCTGGTGATTACATCTGTCTGACTTGTGATTACATCTGTCTGACTTGTGATTACATCTGTCTGACTGGTGATTACATCTGTCTGACTGGTGATTACATCTGTCTGTCTTGTGATTACATCTGTCTGACTTGTGATTACATCTGTCTGTCTTGTGATTACATCTGACTTGTGATTACATCTGTCTGTCTTGTGATTACATCTGTCTGTCTTGTGATTACATCTGTCTGTCTTGTGATTACATCTGTCTGTCTTGTGATTACATCTGTCTGACTTCTGATTACATCTGTCTGTCTTGTGATTACATCTGTCTGACTGGTGATTACATCTGTCTGTCTTGTGATTACATCTGTCTGTCTTGTGATTACATCTGTCTGTCTTGTGATTACATCTGTCTGTCTTGTGATTACATCTGTCTGTCTTGTGATTACATCTGTCTGTCTTGTGATTACATCTGTCTTGTGATTACATCTGTCTGACTGGTGATTACATCTGTCTGTCTTGTGATTACATCTGTCTTGTGATTACAAATGTCTGTCTTGTGATTACATCTGTCTTGTAATTACATCTGTCTGTCTTGTGATTACATCTGTCTGTCTTGTGATTACATCTGTCTTGTGATTACATCTGTCTTGTGATTACATCTGTCTAACTTGTGATTACATCTGTCTGACTTGTGATTACATCTGTCTGACTTGTGATTACATCTGTCTGACTTGTGATTACATCTGTCTGACTTGTGATTACATGTGTCTGACTTGTGATTACATCTGTCTGACTTGTGATTACATCTGTCTGACTTGTGATTACATCTGTCTGACTTGTGATTACATCTGTCTGACTGGTGATTACATCTGTCTTGTGATTACATCTGTCTTGTGATTACATCTGTGTGTCTGACTGGTGATTACATCTGTCTGTCTTGTGATTACATCTGTCTGTCTTGTGATTACATCTGTCTGACTTGTGATTACATCTGTCTGACTTGTGATTACATCTGTCTGTCTTGTGATTACATCTGTCTGTCTGGTGATTACATCTGTCTGTCTTGTGATTACATCTGTCTGACTTGTGATTACATCTGTCTGACTTGTGATTACATCTGTCTGTCTTGTGATTACATCTGTCTGACTTGTGATTACATCTGTCTGTCTTGTGATTACATCTGTCTGTCTTGTGATTACATCTGTCTGACTTGTGATTACATCTGTCTGTCTTGTGATTACATCTGTCTGTCTTGTGATTACATCTGTCTGTTTGGTGATTACGTCTGTCTGACTTGTGATTACATCTGTCTGACTTGTGATTACATCTGTCTGTCTTGTGATTACATCTGTCTTGTGATTACGTCTGTCTGACTTGTGATTACATCTGTCTGACTTGTGATTACATCTGTCTGACTGGTGATTACATCTGTCTGACTGGTGATTACATCTGTCTGACTTGTGATTACATCTGTCTGTCTTGTGATTACATCTGTCTGTCTTGTGATTACATCTGTCTGTCTGGTGATTACGTCTGTCTGACTTGTGATTACATCTGTCTGACTTGTGATTTCATCTGTCTGTCTTGTGATTACATCTGTCTGTCTTGTGATTACATCTGTCTGACTTGTGATTACGTCTGTCTGACTTGTGATTACGCCTGTCTGACTTGTGATTACGCCTGTCTGACTTGTGATTACATCTGTCTGTCTTGTGATTACATCTGTCTGTCTTGTGATTACATCTGTCTGTCTGGTGATTACATCTGTCTGTCTGGTGATTACATCTGTCTGTCTGGTGATTACATCTGTCTGTCTTTTGATTACATCTGTCTGTCTGGTGATTACATCTGTCTGTCTTGTGATTACATCTGTCTGTCTTGTGATTACATCTGTCTGACTGGTGATTACATCTGTCTGACTGGTGATTACATCTGTCTGTCTTGTGATTACATCTGTCTGACTTGTGATTACATCTGTCTGTCTTGTGATTACATCTGTCTGACTTGTGATTACATCTGTCTGACTTGTGATTACATCTGTCTGACTTGTGATTACATCTGTCTGTCTGGTGATTACATCTGTCTGTCTTGTGATTACATCTGTCTGACTTGTGATTACATCTGTCTGTCTTGTGATTACATCTGTCTGACTGGTGATTACATCTGTCTGTCTTGTGATTACATCTGTCTGACTGGTGATTACATCTGTCTGACTTGTGATTACATCTGTCTGACTTGTGATTACATCTGTCTGTCTTGTGATTACATCTGTCTTGTGATTACATCTGTCTGTCTTGTGATTACATCTGTCTGACTGGTGATTACATCTGTCTGTCTTGTGATTACATCTGTCTGACTGGTGATTACATCTGTCTTGTGATTACATCTTTCTGTCTTGTGATTACATCTGTCTTGTGATTACATCTGTCTTGTGATTACATCTGACTTGTGATTACATCTGTCTTGTGATTACATCTGTCTGTCTGGTGATTACATCTGTCTGTCTTGTGATTACATCTGTCTGTCTTGTGATTACATCTGTCTGTCTTGTGATTACATCTGTCTGTCTTGTGATTACATCTGTCTGACTTCTGATTACATCTGTCTGTCTTGTGATTACATCTGTCTGACTTGTGATTACATCTGTCTGTCTTGTGATTACATCTGTCTGACTGGTGATTACATCTGTCTTGTGATTACATCTGTCTGTCTTGTGATTACATCTGTCTGACTTGTGATTACATCTGTCTGACTGGTGATTACATCTGTCTGTCTTGTGATTACATCTGTCTGACTTGTGATTACATCTGTCTGTCTTGTGATTACATCTGTCTGACTTGTGATTACATCTGTCTGACTGGTGATTACATCTTTCTGTCTTGTGATTACATCTGTCTGACTTGTGATTACATCTGTCTGTCTGGTGATTACATCTGTCTGTCTTGTGATTACATCTGTCTGTCTTGTGATTACATCTTTCTGTCTTGTGATTACATCTGTCTGACTGGTGATTACATCTGTCTGTCTTGTGATTACATCTGTCTGTCTTGTGATTACATCTGTCTGACTTGTGATTACATCTGTCTGACTTGTGATTACATCTGTCTGATACATGTGTTGTGGATGTAATCAGTATCATTCGTCTGAGGTCACAGTGGACATGAACTTCTCTGGTCTCTTCTTTCCTGCCTCACCCCTCAGATTTTGGTTTTCTCTGTCTGTCTGTTGCTCTTATGCTGTCTGTGTCTGTCTGTCTCTGTGTCTGTCTGTCTCTGTGTCTGTCTCTGTGTCTGTGTCTGTCTCTGTCTCTGTGTCTGTCAGTATCTGTCATTCTGTCTTTGTCCTGCCTGTGTTCTTGGTATCATTTTGATAGTACATGATATTTATGTTCAGCTGATATTAGTTGAAATAAAATAATGTGGTGATCCATTTCTTTTAGAAAAAACAAAGTGTGTTGACATTGATGTTGTTTCTGCTGATAATGTTAAGTGTCAGACGGACTGGGACAATTCACACCGCAAGAAATTGTGGATGTTTGAAGTTGGTGACGTCAACAGTAACTATTAGTGTCTGATTATTATCAGCAGTGATGAAGAAATTCGTACCTGTAAGGTTCAGATTTGTCAGCCAGTCACAAATCTTCAGCCCACACTTGAGGAATTGATCAGTTAGAGTGAATGATCTGATGCTGGTGGATATAAGGCGTGTGTCCTGTATCGTGTGATGATAGTGTTGCATAAGGCCTATCAGAAGTACCCTATCAAAAGTACCCTTTCAGAAATGCCCTATCAGAAATACCCTATCAGAAGTACCCTATCAGAAATACCCTATCAGACAACACTTACATCACATGACAGAGGACAAAGGCCCTGCTTAACAGATGCAGCAGCAGCACCTGGTAAGGGGCGTCAGAAGGAAGCTGAAACTGTGGTTGGCTGACAAATGTGAACCTTACACATGATCAAGATGATCATTGTAACCGTGTATACTGGTACACGGAATCAAAAGCTGTAGTTAATCTGATGATGATATTTTTTATGATTATTGGAAGACAAGGTCAGGAAATGCTCTTGATGCCTGTCAGTAATGAGTGTGATTGATGGTTTTACAGTGATGGTCCACCCAAAGGCGACATTTTGATTGTAAGCTCTTCACCCATTTTGTTTTTGTGCAAAACTGGAACTAACCAACCAGTCGCTGGCTGAAGTCTACACTGACATAGACTGTGTTTTGAAGATTAACCCCTTGTCCAAGCCAGTTTGGTTTTACAATTATCATGTATGACCAAACTGGTTTGGTTGTGAATTGACCTGTATGACACACACTCCAGCAGCTTTTATCTATGATGTGTACCTGAAAAGTCCCAGGGGCAGCACATTGAACTTTTATATTTAAATCAGGGTAAAGCATCAAGTTGATAACGAGGGAAAATGCATATCTTTCCCGTGCTGTGGTAGACTACTCAGTTCTTGAATAAAACAACAACAACAAAAAAACAACGAAAACAATTTAGGTGGTAGCTAGTGATTGATTTGCTTAATGCTCTATAATTATGGTAATGATCCTTCCACATTTTCAAGTGCACTTGTGCTGTTTTCCTTTTAAAAAGCACGCTTGACATCCTGCTTATTTTCTCTTTCAGCCTTTTCTTTGATTATTGCAGCCATCAACATGTTTTTTTTTCCTCTCCCTTAGTTGAATTGCAGATTATAATGATGTCAGACTTGACAACAGTTTTCCTTTTATGGAGTATGTAATTAACTGTCCCATGCGAGTCTGTGAGATCACAACTTGTGGAAACTCTTGTCATCTTCCTCTCTGTCCACTCCTGTCTGCCTTTGTAGTGAGTGTGAATTTCCCTGTGTTGTCCCCCCTCCCTCCCCCTCCTCTTCTGTCACTCTTGGCCATTGTGACTTGGATTTCTTTTCCCCAGGAATTGTCTGTTTTGTTATGCAGTAAAACTTGTAACGTAAGGCCTACTATGGATATACTTGTGTCTTTCTTGGACAGCTATCACTTCACAATTGTCCAGAGTGTGAAAGCACATAAACCGACACCCCTCACATTCTGAACATCCTTTGCTGATAACACTTACTGCTTTGCAGCAACCTAGTGGCATTTCGGGTTGAAAGTTGTCGGTTGATAGGCACAATGTGGTGAGAGTCAAACAAGTTGTCAGTTGATTGATACAATGTGGTGATTGTCAAACAGGCTGTCAGTTGGTTGGTACAATGTGGTGATAGTCAAGTTGTCAGTTGATTGATACAATGTGGTGATTGTCAAACAGGCTGTCAGTTGGTTGGTACAATGTGGTGATAGTCAAGTTGTCAGTTGGTTGGTACAATGTGGTGATAGTCAAGTTGTCAGTTGATTGATACAATGTGGTGATTGTCAAACAGGCTGTCAGTTGGTTGGTACAATGTGGTGATAGTCAAACAAGTTGTCAGTTGATTGATACAATGTGGTGATAGTCAAACAAGTTGTCAGTTGATTGATACAATGTGGTGATAGTCAAACAAGTTGTCAGTTGATTGATACAATGTGGTGATAGTCAAACAAGTTGTCAGTTGATTGATACAATGTGGTGATAGTCAAACAAGTTGTCAGTTGATTGATACAATGTGGTGATAGTCAAACAAGTTGTCAGTCGATTGATACAATGTGGTGATAGTCAAACAAGTTGTCAGTCGATTGATACAATGTGGTGATAGTCAAACAAGTTGTCAGTCGATTGATACAATGTGGTGATAGTCAAACAAGTTGTCAGTCGATTGATACAATGTGGTGATAGTCAAACAAGCATAAGCAGTCTGTTTATGGCATTGAATTTGTCAGGGGGGGTGGGGGGGATGACAAAGGGCAAAATGACTGTTTCAGTCAACATTCAGCATGTGGACACTGATGACCATGTTGTACCAAGCAAATAAAATGCCAGTCCAAAGCAAATGACCCTATCAGGACAGGTATGGTGGCTGGTCATAACAGTGCCTGCAGAAGCCAGTTATACTTTATTATGAACTCCTGTCATCTGAGTTACTGATTTTCTGTGATTATTCAATATCATTAGTTTTAAGAGCATAGAGCCTAATCTGTAAAATGGCTTTTGTCCTTTTTTTTTTATTCAGTCTCTCTCTTTGGAGAGGGAACTAGGTGTTTTGAACAAAAATTGGGTAGATGGATTGGAGAGGGAACTAGGTATTGTGAACAGAAATTCAGTAGATGGATTGGAGAGGAAACTAGGCGTTTTGAACAAAAATTTGGTAGATGGATTGGAGAGGGAACTAGGTATTGTGAACAGAAATTCAGTAGATGGATTGGAGAGAGAACTAGGTATTGTGAACAGAAATTCAGTAGATGGATTAGAGAGGGAACTAGGTATTGTGAACAAAAATTCAGTAGATGAATGTTCTGTCTGTTAGTAAACTGTTTCAGCAAACGTCATTCATATAGTGCATGGGATGTCATCAATCCATAAGTTATTGCACATGGAGCTGATCTGTTGTGTCATTCACAACCAGATATGTGATTATGTTTCTGTCAATCTTCCTGGATGGTTTATTTACAAATTTTAACTGTCTTTTGGTGAACCATTTGACTGTTACCAGTGTTAGGCTGAATAGAGAACACCTATAAAATCATTCTGGTTTCTGTTACTGTTCCTTTTATAATAATGCATCCACAAAATGTCATTTGTATAAGTATTGAAAAAAGGGAGATTGTCCGCACAAGTTACATTTTGGAATTTATTTGGTTTTGGTTGGTGATTCTGATGCAGTCCCTTTGTTTGGTTTTGGTTGGTGATTCTGATGCAGTCCCTTTGTTTGGTTTTGGTTGGTTATTCTGATGCAGTCCCTTTGTTTGGTTTTGGTTGGTTATTCTGATGCAGTCCCTTTGTTTGGTTTTGGTTGGTGATTCTGATGCAGTCCCTTTGTTTGGTTTTGGTTGGTTATTCTGATGCAGTCCCTTTGTTTGGTTTTGGTTGGTTATTCTGATGCAGTCCCTTTGTTTGGTTTTGGTTGGTTATTCTAATGCAGTCCCTTTGTTTGGTTTTGGTTGGTTATTCTGATGCAGTCCCTTTGTTTGGTTTTGGTTGGTGATTCTAATGCAGACCCTTTGTTTGGTTTTGGTTGGTTATTCTGATTATTATTATTATTATTATTATGAACATTTAGTACGCCTAATCAAATTAATGCCCTAGGCGTTTACAATGGCAAAACATATAACCAGAATCACAAGCACACACACACACGCCCACAGAAGCACCCACACACACACAAACACACACACACACACACACAAACACACACACAGCATGACATGCAAATACAATGACACATTGACACTAAGACACTATAATGTCACCATTACATTACATGGGGGGAAGGGGGCAGAGATTACCAGTTTTGGGAAACAGGTGAGTTTTGAGGGAGCGTTTGAATGTGGACAGAGAGGGTGAGTATCTAAGAGAGCGAGGTAACTGATTCCAGATGGTTGGAGCTTGATAGGAAAAAGAACGCTGCCCAAACCTTTTAGTGCGGACTATGGGGATACTATAGAGACGGGTATCAGATGAGGACCGCAAAGCTCGAGATGGCGTGTAGAGATGTAACAGATGGGTGAGATACTCAGGACAGGAAGACTCAATAGATTTGAAGCAGAGGCAGGCAATCTTGTAGGATATTCTTTGCTGAACAGGGAGCCAGTGGAGAGAACAGAGCAATGGCGTAACATGGTTAAATTTTGAAGAGCGGAAGATGAGACAGGCAGCATGATTTTGAACTTTCTGAAGTTTGTTAATGAGATGAGAGGGGGAACCAGAAAAAAGAGCATTACAGTAATCGAGACGGGATAGAACAAATGCACAGACAAGAGCCTTTGTCGTGTCTTCTGAGAGGAGGTGGCGGATAGAAGCAATTCGGCGGAGTTCAAGAAAACAAGTCCGACAGACGTTGCTCACATGCTGGTGGAAGGACAGGGTTTGATCAAGAGTTACACCAAGGTTACGGGCAAAATGGGAGAGAGGGATAGATGAGTCAACAAGTGTGACAGAGGTTGGAAGAGAGGGGTGATTTTGGAGTTTGGGTGGGGTGATCAAGATCAATTCGGATTTCTCTTCATTTAATTTCAGTTTGTTTTCAGTCATCCAATCCTTCAGGTCAGCTACACAAGATTGGGTTTTCTGGATCATGATGGGAAGGTCAGGGAGAGGCCCAGAGACATACAGCTGATTGTCATCCGAGAAAGAATGATGCTGAAGCAGGTGTTCTTGGACAATAGAGGAGACAGGGTAGGTGTAGAGAATGAAAAGTAGGGGGCCCAGAACAGATCCTTGTGGCACTCCGTAAGTCAGACAGGAAGGATTAGAAGAAAGACCATTGACAGAAACTACTTGCAGACGATTGGTGATGTAAGAATGAAACCAGTTCAAGACAGTATCATGGAGCCCAAAAGAGTGATGTAGATGGGAGAGAAGGATAGAGTGGTCAATAGTGTCAAAGGCAGCAGATAGGTCCAAGAGAGTCAAAAGTGATACGTTGTTAGAGTCGAGAGTAGTCAATAAGTCGTTGCAGATTTTGAGAAGAGCAGTTTCGGTACTATGTCCAGAACGGTAAGCAGACTGAAGGGAATAGACAAGGTTATTGGAATGAAGGTGGTTTAACAGCTGGTCAAGAACAACTTTCTCTAAGACCTTGGAAAGAAAAGGAAGATTTGACACAGGTCTATAGTTTTTCAAATTCTCAGGGTCAAGAGTCGTCTTTTTTAGAAGAGGTCTTACAATTGCTGACTTGAAAGAAGAAGGAAAGGAGCCAGTTGAGAGGGAATGGTTAATGATATTGGTGATGTGAGGGAGAAGAGTATCGAGACAATGGGTGAGAAAAGAAGCTGGCAATGGGTCGAGTTCACAGGTTTTAATGCCAGATTTCATGATGATTTTCTTAACAAAGTCCTCAGAAACGGGTTGGAAGAAAGTAAGGGGGATTCCAGAGAAAGGGGGTTCAGGAAATGTAGCATGAGTGTTCGTCGTGGAATCGAGAGAAAGCCTGAGGTTAGCAATCTTGTTGAAAAAATAGTCAGAGAAAGCCTGTGGAAGATCAGAAGGTGGCAGGTGAGATGGAAGAGGAGAAGAGCCAGTTTTGCCAAGAAGAGTATTAGTTATATTATACAGTTGTTTGGAAGTGGAACAGGCAAGAATTTTAGCATTGTAATAGGCTGATTTAGAGGCATCTACGAGGCTATTAACAATTTTGTTGGCAGTTTGAAAAATTTGCTTATGAACAGTCAGACTAGACTTGAGCCACTGTCTCTCGGCTCTGCGCCTTTCACACTTGGCCGCTTGCAGCTGAGGCCCAATGGAGGAGAACCAAGGTGATGGTGGCCTCTTGGAAACAAGGCGGCCACAGGCAGGAGCGAACCGATCCAGGAGCCCAAGGAGAAGGGAGTTGAGGTCATCAGGTGTGGTTGGCGGGGAAGCAGATAGGAGAGACTGAAGGTCAGCCTCAAAGACAGTCATGTCCACTGCAGAAAGGTGTC
Organism: Monoplex corrugatus; assembly: GCA_030674185.1. Lineage (NCBI taxonomy): Eukaryota > Metazoa > Mollusca > Gastropoda > Littorinimorpha > Ranellidae > Monoplex > Monoplex corrugatus. Next base: position 66,436,478 of record JAPXFY010000024.1, on the reverse strand, counting down.
TGGCTTGAATGTACGTTTTGCGGGGTGGAGGGCGGGAAAAATGAAGATCAGCAACAAGGCAGACATGGTCAGATGGGAGGGTGTGGTCGATGATGATGGAACTCACCATGGTCTGGTCAGTCCTGTGGATTATATTATCCAATGTGTGCCCACGAATGTGAGTGGGAGCGTGGACGCACTGAACCAGGCCGTAGCAGTCCAGAAAATCGATGACTTTGGAGGTGGTGGGTTCGGAGGGGCGATCAAAATGAATGTTAAAGTCACCAGCGATGATGTAGGAACCATGGAGGGAGTTACAGTAGGACAGCAGATCCGGGAATTCGTCAATGAAGTTGGAGTCAGTGAGACGGTTCTTAGAGTTTGGAGGAGGACGATACAAACACAGAAGGTGGAAAGTGTGGTGGGGGAAGGTGAGGGTAAGTTGTGCCAGTTCGAAAGAAGTGTGGGTGAAAGGGAAGGAGGATTTGGTGGAGAGGAAAGGGGAGAGTGGATCAGCAACAACAAAAGCAATGCCACCACCACGGGACTGGCGGGGGAAGGAGAGGGTGTGGTGGCCAGGGGGAGCGATGTCACGGCACTTAGCCTCGTCACCTTCAGCACGAAACCAAGTTTCCACCACAGCAAAGACATCGACGTTGTTGTCGTGGATGAAGTAGGACAGAGCAGAGCGTTTTTCTGTGCCAGTCCCAAGCGCTTGGGCGTTGAAGACAGACAGACGAAATGAAGCAGATCGGCGGGAGAAGCAATTTACAGGAGAGCCAGTGTTGATGCGAGTGAGGTTGGCAGTGTTATGGTAGACGGTAGAACTTCGTTGTTTTTGATCATTTCTTCTGTTAGATACGATCACGGTAATGTTGTGTTGTTTACGTCTGCCGCCACGACGTGAGCGCCTGCGTGGTAACGAGTAACCAATGCCAAGTTGGCGAAGTCGAGAGGTCAGGTCAGGGGTCAAGGGCACTGCACCGATAGATACCAGCTGTTGGCGTGTGTAGCAAAGCGACTCACACTGACCTGATAACACTGCTTCACGTTGTCTGCCACTCACAAAGCATGCCGGCTGCACGTGCGTATTGGCGAGAGGGAGGGGATATGGCGGTTGATTCAACTGTAAAACTGCCAGTCTTATCGAAAAGAACATGTAAAATACAGTCAATCTCACAAACATAGCAGCACCACAGCACCACGGAAACATCGTCCAGTCCATCACGAACCACCACAACAAAAACTAACAGCAAACACCGTACACAGACAGAGAATCCAACAAAAAAAACGCAGGAGCAGAATGCACTCAGCCTGCAAGGCGTGTGACCCTCTCTCTGATGCAGTCCCTTTGTTTGGTTTTGGTTGGTTATTCTAATGCAGTCCCTTTGTTTGGTTTTGGTTGGTTATTCTGATGCAGTCCCTTTGTTTGGTTTTGGTTGGTGATTCTGATGCAGTCCCTTTGTTTGGTTTTGGTTGGTTATTCTGATGTAGTCCCTTTGTTTGGTTTTGGTTGGTTATTCTGATGCAGTCCCTTTGTTTGGTTTTGGTTGGTTATTCTGATGCAGTCCCTTTGTTTGGTTTTGGTTGGTTATTCTGATGCAGTCCCTTTGTTTGGTTTTGGTTGGTTATTCTAATGCAGTCCCTTTGTTTGGTTTTGGTTGGTGATTCTGATGCAGTCCCTTTGTTTGGTTTTGGTTGGTTATTCTGATGCAGTCCCTTTGTTTGGTTTTGGTTGGTTATTCTGATGCAGTCCCTTTGTTTGGTTTTGGTTGGTGATTCTGATGCAGTCCCTTCCCATCCATTTCTGTCCTTCTGTCCTCTGGTTATGGCTGCCCTGCTGCACTCTTCATATAGCAAAAAGCTTTTGTTTATTATTTTCAGTCTTTTAAACATTTTATTGCAGATCTTTTGTGCTTTTATTAAAATGAAACAGCCTTTTCTTTCATATGTGTAGGATTAAAGTAGTGGCATTCAGCAAATATTAATTTGGTGGAGGAGGCATTGACATGGCTATCTTATGAATGTGTTTTTAGGTTGTCTGTGAGTGAGACAGAGAGAGAGAGAGTGTGTGTGTGTGTGTGTGTGTGTGTGTGTGTGTGTGTGTGTGTGTGTTGACAGCTTAAGCAAATTAATCTGTGCATAATTTGGCTGGCAGTTCAGATTTAGGTCACTATGTTATCGTACAGTTTATATTTGAAATCTCTGTGTTAACAGAAAACTGTTCATATGGTCAGTCTGCTTTTGGTTTATCTGTGTTTGAATTTTATGTGATTATGTATTTACATATTTATTTGTTTTAACTGATTATAGTATAAGTTACTTTCATTCACAATTTAGTATTAGTGTTGATATTGTTTTGACAGCTTACTTCCTCTGTGTTGTGTGTATGACTTGGTGCAAAGAAAGTGTTTTTAATATTGTCTGTCATTTCAGTGCATTATTTAGAGTCTGGAATTAATATTGTGTTGTGTCATAGACAGCACACATAGTACTTCATATATGTTGTATGACTTGATGCTAAAAAATGTTTTACATAATGCTATGCCATCAGCTTGGGTATGTCACTATGTGTCTGCTGCCATCTGTTTGAAAAGGATTTGCATCTGTACTCAGTTCTGTCTTCTTTCTCCTGCCTTTGTTTGTAGGTGACATCAGTCAGTCACCGATACTATTTACACAAAACAGACAAAACAAGAACCCTTTACTTTCATGTTTTGTTGTCATTTTTCACCTGGGATTTTTTTTTACAGTTTGAGTGCATGTATTTGAGTGTTCAAGGTGCCTCACATATTTGACAGTTGACAATTTAAGTTAGAATGTTTGTATGTTAGTGTTCAGAACGACTCCCATATGACCAGTGCCTTGTTGTGTCAGTGGCCTGGTTGAACAGTTTAACTGTGGCGTGTTTCTTTGTGACAGCGTCGGGTCAGTTCCTGATATATAGCAATGGATATACCCATTGCCAGGTATTCCAAAGTGGCAGCATAGTAGTTTGGCCAAGGAGTCTAAGATGGTGGTATAAAGCACCAATCGCTTCTGAGGCACAGGTTCGAATTCCACTGCTGCCTTTCATTTCCCTGGTTGTTGCACATTTCGAGGGCTTGGACTGTCAGTTTAATTCTGTCACTTCCTTACCCTGTCCACTGACAACAAAAAATGAATCGTCCTTTCATTTCTTGCTGGAAGCTGGTGAATGGGGTGAAGGGGTCAAAAGGTTAAGTTTTTGCTTTGCTGTTATGGCTGATAATGTGGGAAGCTCCTGGATAAAGTTTGGGTAGCAGATAATGTGGGAAGCTCCTGGATAAAGTTTGGGTAGCTGATAATGTGGGAAGCTCCTGGATAAAGTTTGGGTAGCAGATAATGTGGGAAACTCCTAGATATAGGTTAGGTAGCAGATAATGCGGGAAGCTCCTAGATAAAGTTTGGGTAGCAGATAATGCGGGAAACTCCTAGATAAAGGTTAGGTAGCTGATAATGTGGGAAGCTCCTAGATAAAGGTTAGGTAGCAGATAATGTGGGAAGCTCCTAGATAAAGTTTGGGTAGCAGATAATGCGGGAAACTCCTAGATAAAGGTTAGGTAGCTGATAATGTGGGAAGCTCCTAGATAAAGGTTAGGTAGCAGATAATGTGGGAAGCTCCTAGATAAAGTTTAGGTAGCAGATAATGTGGGAAGCTCCTAGATAAAGGTTAGGTAGCAGATAATGTGGGAAGCTCCTAGATAGAGTTTAGATAGCAGATAATGCGGGAAGCTCCTAGATAAAGTTTAGGTAGAAGATAATGCGGGAAACTCCTAGATAAAGTTTAGGAATCAAAGAGTTAAATTACCCTAGCAAACTTTCCGACAGCAAACATTGGTAAAACATCACAGATTGATGTTAGTAAAGTCAACAGTTACCAACAACAAACATTGGTAAAACATCACAGAATGATGTTAGTCAGAAAAAGTCAACAGTTACCTACAACAAACATTGGTAAAACATCACAGAATGATGTTAGTCAGTAAAGTCAACAGTTACCAACAACAAACATTGGTAAAACATCACAGAATGATGTTAGTCAGTAAAGTCAACAGTTACCAACAACAAACATTGGTAAAACATCACAGAATGATGTTAGTCAGTAAAGTCAACAGTTACCAACAACAAACACTGGTAAAAACATCACAGAATGATGTTAGTCAGTAAAGTCAACAGTTACCAACAACAAACATTGGTAAAACATCACAGAATGATGTTAGTCAGTAAAGTCAACAGTTACCAACAACAAACATTGGAAAAACATCACAGAATGATGTTAGTCAGTAAAGTCAACAGTTACCAACAACAAACATTGGTAAAACATCACAGAATGATGTTAGTCAGTAAAGTCAACAGTTACCAACAACAAACATTGGTAAAACATCACAGAATGATGTTAGTCAGAAAGTCAACAGTTACCAACAACAAACATTGGTAAAAACATCACAGAATGATGTTAGTCAGTAAAGTCAACAGTTACCAACAACAAACATTGGTAAAACATCACAGAATGATGTTAGTCAGTAAAGTCAACAGTTACCAACAACAAACATTGGTAAAACATCACAGAATGATGTTAGTCAGAAAAGTCAACAGTTACCAACAACAAACATTGGAAAAACATCACAGAATGATGTTAGTCAGTAAAGTCAACAGTTACCAACAACAAACAGTGGTAAAACATCACAGAATGATGTTAGTCAGTAAAGTCAACCAACAACAAACACAAGTAAAACATCACAGAATGATGTTAGTCAGTAAAGTCAACAATTACCAACAACAAACACTGGTAAAACATCACAGAATGATGTTAGTCAGAAAAGTCAACAAACAACAAACACAAGTAAAACATCACAGAATGATGTTAGTCAGTAAAGTCAACAGTTACCAACAACAAACAGTGGTAAAACATCACAGAATGATGTTAGTCAGAAAAGTCAACAAACAACAAACACAAGTAAAACATCACAGAATGATGTTAGAAAAGTCAACAAACGGTGATAAAACATCACAGAATGATGTTAGTCAGAAAAGTCAACAGTTACAGGCAACAAACACTGGTAAAACATCACGAACAGTTCAGTAAGGAAGGTTCTGCTGATAGCTCGGGTGAAAGAATGATTTTTATAAATTGTAGGAACTGTATTTTAAATGAACTCACCTCCCCCCCCCCCCACACCCCAACACCTCACACACACACATGCACACATGCACGCACATACACACACGCACATGCACACTAAAGACATGTATATTATATGATGATGATGATGATTTTCTCCTAGTATTATCCCAATTTCATCCCAAAAGATCTGGTGTAGATCTTTGGGTGGTTTGTCATGCATGTGTAGATATCTGTTAGTTTGTTTTCTCTCAAAAATAATGACAGGTTCTTATAACAAACTACTTCTCCAGACTTTAGAAATGATTGTATAATTTTTTGTTCACAGGAAGTATAATGTATTATTATCAATCATTCGTTTATTGATTTGTTTATTTCTTTTTTATTTCTGTCTTCTCTCATAGGTTCAACAGGTATTTGGGGGGGTGTGTGTGTGTGTGTGTGTGTGTGTGTGTGTGTGTGTGTTGTGTGTGTTTCAGTCGCAAGAGAGGTGGGGGAAAAGGAGTCTGTGTTAGACTTTTTGTTCACTTACGTCTATTCCTCTGTTCATGTGCAGACCGAGCGATGTGATTAACGTGTCCAACCGAGAGACGTACTGAGACAGAGGGGCACCAAGATGGCTCAGGGCTGGACCAACTTCTGCATGCTGCAAAATGTTTCGTTTTGTGTGTGTGTGGAATGATGTTCATGTGTTTGAAGCAATGATGTCTGAGGATTCCAGCTGTTAGGATTTTTCCTGTGTCATATCTTCATCTGTTTCCAGTTTTGTTTTCTGTTTATTAACATCGTAAAGTCATCTGTTTCCATTTTTGTTTTCTGTTTATTAAACGTAAAGTCATCTGTTTCCATTTTTGTTTTCTATTTGTCAACATAATAAAGTCATCTGTGTCCATTTTTGTTTTCTGTTTGTTAACAGTGTAAAGTCATCTGTTTCCATTTTTGTTTTTCTATTTATTAACAACATAAAGTCATCTGTTTCCATTTTTGTTTTCTGTTTAATTAAATGCTTTGATGTCTGGTTAACATTGTATAGTCTAGAAGTTTGACTGTTGGTGAACAAGATGTTGAAAGTCCATCATTTTGTGAGAATTGTTCTGTTTTGTATGAATTTGTGTTATATTGATAAAGGAATAATGTTTGGTCATGTAATGAAACATTTTGTTCTAGAGATTTCTTTTAAAATATGCATGATTTTGTGACTGGTGGGTTTGCTTTCTGTTAGTTAAGTTGAAGGGTTGCCTTCAGGATATCTGAAATGTGGGTGGATAGATGGAATGTTTCTTTTTTTTTTATGTTCTTGATTATTACCATCTGCATATATAAACTGTGTCATGATAATCTGTTTTTAAAGTGTGTTGGAAGCTCCACTTTGACCACTGAGACAAATAGACTGTGAGGAAAAGTTTCTTTGTAACCGTTAAAGCATTGAGGGATCTTGGTCAAGGGGACTTAACCACTTGACTGCTGAACATAGTGTGATGGCACCAGGATGCACAAATATATACATTAAATTAGAACATCAGAGTGCTTAACTTTGATGGACAATTATAACATGTTAAGGGGTTTTTACACCTGTGATTTCTGTTTGATGTGTGGTTTTTACATCCATGATCGATGCAGACAGATGTTACAATACAATTCCGTTGGAAAGGAATTGTGATCGTAAAAAAATATTCATTGCTTTCGATCACAAGACTTCAACAGCCTGTCCCCAACCCACCCACAAACCCACTGATGGATATTCTCACCTGTAGCAATCAGGTGTTAACCATCAATGGCAATCACGTGGAAGCCATCAAAACTAACAGCTTTTTTGACATGTTGTCTGAAATGGCTTCATTGAATCAAACATTGTCACTCAATCCATAAGTCTGATTGAGAGGACTGATACCTTGCTCTGTCACTGCTCGAAGGGCAAGGGGAAAAGGGCTGTATTTGTTGGGTGTGAATGTTGTCCGTTCATTTCTCAGATAAATAGGCTGCTGGTTTCTCTGATTGTCTTGTCTCCATTTGTCTGTAATTATTATTATAATGTGTACATTTTTGGTGCAATGTGTGTGGATCTGTGTGCTTGCTTATGCATGACAGTAAATAATTTTGTAATATAAATGGTATAAGTTTTGCTTTAAGAGGCGATTGAGGATGAGGTGGAGGGGGGGTTTCGTTAAACTTCAGATCTCTTGGTATGTATACAATGACTGATCATTGCATTCATCCGTCTTTGTCCTGTATTTGTGATATATGTTTACACCTTAGTACCACCTTTACTTAGTGATTAGATTCTGTTGTTAATGTTGTTGTTTACAGTTGTAGGATTCTTCCATACTGTCTTCATATTTTGAAGTTTCATCTCCATACCAACTCACTATTTCATCACATTGTTTGGATTTTCTCTCTACCTGTTTTTCTGTGATTGTGTATGCGCATGCATGTGTGTGTGAGTGCTCACATGTCTTTTGATAAATCTGCTGTCCAGCTAAAGCAGTTTTTTTAATGTTGAAAATTATATATATGGTTTCGTTTGAATATCTCTAAAAAAAATGTTACAGTGGCTTGTGTGTGGTACAAATTTTATTTCACTCATGTGTGTTTGTGTATGTGCATGTATGTTTGTGTGTGTGCATGCATGTGTATGTGAGAGGTGTGAGTGAAAATGTATGAAAGTGTGTGTGTGTGTGTAACATATTGTCATTAATTTTTGAATTACGATTTTGAATATGTATGTGTGTGTGTGTGTGTAACATATTGTCATACATTTTTGAATTACGATTTTGAACACTACTTGAGTTTATGAATCAGATATGTTGCAAGATCCTTCAGTGTAAATTGTGCATGAAGATTGTACAGTGAAGAGTGTATCTGTCATGCTGATTGTTGTATTTCTGTGATAACTACAAATGATTTCAATGTAATGAATGTTTGTGAACATTCTGTTTTGTCTGGACTCTAAAGGCTGTGACTGGTTGCCCTGTCCTGGCTGACACTGGCCGCTCTTTGTGAACATTCTGTTTTGTCTGGACTCTAAAGGCTGTGACTGGTTGCCCTGTCCTGGCTGACACTGGCCGCTCTTTGTGAACATTCTGTTTTGTCTGGACTCTAAAGGCTGTGACTGGTTGCCCTGTCCTGGCTGACACTGGCCACTCTTTGTGAACATTGTTTTGTCTGGACTCTAAAGGCTGTGACTGGTTGCCCTGTCCTGGCTGACACTGGCCACTCTTTGTGAACATTCTGTTTTGTCTGGACTCTAAAGGCTGTGACTGGTTGCCCTGTCCTGGCTGACACTGGCCGCTCTTTGCTACAGATCATTCCTGAGCTCACTTCAGCCAAATGGCAAATAAATCACATTAATATCCCTTTCTGCCCAATTGATCACTCCAAATTGTTCAGATATGAAAAAGAACTGTACTATATTCATGACTTTAGATTCGTCATGGACAAGGCATCTTGTGGTCTTGACCTTTGGGTCTTGAACAGGTGTCTTGTCTGCTATAATTGTTCAGTCCATACGTGAGTGTACTACTTTCTTTATATTTATTTCTCATCTGACTTACGGTCACTTTTTTCTCAAAATTGTTCAATTAAAAAAATTTTAAAAAACACACTTGGTACCAAAGCCTCAACTTTGAAGGAAATCTGATATGGAGTGAAAACCTGTGGACTCTTTACGTGTGGAGTTTTGTCATCGTGAGTGTACTCACAGTCTGGTCTTGTGTATTGTGAGCCCCATCAGTAAAGATATCAAGTGTACTCATAGCCTGGTGTACCACATATATACTGTCAGCCCCATCAATAAAGGGTCAGTCAGCAGTCAGCCTGTTTTAAAGTCTAGTCCAGTTATGTTTGTGCAACACTGTGTTCTAGTTAAATGACATCATTTGTGTATCAAAGAAAATAGGAAAGGTAATATATCAGAATGTGATATTAGAAGCGGCAGTTAAACAGGTAAGAAACTATAGTCAAGACAGGTAGGAAAAATTGATGAAGCTGACATAAGACAGACAAGTGATAATGTGAAATAAAGCTGACATAAGACAGACAGGAAAATGTGATGAAGCTGACATAAGACAGACAGGAAAAATGTGATGAAGCTGACATAAGACAGACAGGAAAAATGTGATGAAGCTGACATAAGACAGACAGGAAAAATGTGATGAAGCTGACATAAGACAGACAGGAAAAATGTGATGAAGCTGACATAAGACAGACAGGAAAAATGTGATGACTGACAGACGATGGAAAATGTGATGACTGACATAAGACAGGAAAAATGTGATGAAGCTGACATAAGACAGACAGGAAAAATTGATGAAGCTGACATAAGACAGACAGGAAAAATATGATGAAGCTGACATAAGACAGACAGGAAAAGTGTGATGAAGCTGACATAAGACAGACAGGAAAAATGTGATGAAGCTGACATAAGACAGACAGGAAAAATGTGATGAAGCTGACATAAGACAGACAGGAAAAATGTGATGAAGCTGACATAAGACAGACAGGAAAAATGTGATGAAGCTGACATAAGACAGACAGGAAAAATGTGATGAAGCTGACATAAGACAGACAGGAAAAATGTGATGAAGCTGACATAAGACAGACAGGAAAAATGTGATGAAGCTGACATAAGACAGGAAAAATGTGATGAAGCTGACATAAACAGACAGGAAAAATATGATGAAGCTGACATAAGACAGACGAAAAATGTGATGAAGCTGACATAAGACAGACAGGAAAAATGTGATGAAGCTGACATAAGACAGACAGGAAAAGTGTGATGAAGCTGACATAAGACAGATAGGAAAAATGTGATGAAGCTGACATAAGACAGACAGGAAAAATGTGATGAAGCTGACATAAAGACAGGAAAAATGTGATGAAGCTGACATAAGACAGACAGGAAAAATGTGATGAAGCTGACATAAGACAGACAGGAAAAGTGTGATGAAGCTGACATAAGACAGACAGGAAAAATGTGATGAAGCTGACATAAGACAGACAGGAAAAATGTGATGAAGCTGACATAAGACAGATGGAAAAATGTGATGAAGCTGACATAAGACAGGAAAAATGTGATGAAGCTGACATAAGACAGATGGAAAATGTGATGAAGCTGACAAACAGACAGGAAAAGTGTGATGAAGCTGACAAGACAGATGGAAAAGTGCAATCAGGTGTTTCACTAGCAAGTATTTAAGAAAAAGCAGTACATAGATCAAGAAATCAAAGTTTAGAACCTCTTTAATTATAAAGTGTATATGACCAGTGTGTTTTAACAGCTCTGTTGTTTACTTTCTGTCTGGCCTTCAGATACAGGCCGGCTATATGTTGACAATTAATTGAGGCAGTAAGGTTGTTGATCTATTGGTTGCTTGTTTTGCCTCGTTTCCTGTGTACTTGTTGATGTGGGACAGCTGATCCAGCTGCTGTATTTAACTTGAGTTATGCCTCTTGTTTGAGATGGTTAAATATGGGATGTGCTTACTGAGCTGTCCTCAACAGGTTGACAGAATGTTTTGAACAAACCACATTTATGTGATGTGTAAGTGGAAACATTATAGCAGAGAGAGAAGAAGGAGTACAAGTTATGTTATGTTTCAGCTGGTTGATTGCAAAAATTACAGCAAATGGTTTGTGGAGATTAAGATAAACTGCTATTGGAGGAGAGTTTTCCTCTGTAGTTCACATTTAGTTACACAGTATATCTTTACTGTAACCAGACAGAATATATTTGCACTCTTAATGTACTGTAGAGTGACCTATCATATTCTGGCACTAAATTAACTGTTATCATATATTCTGGGTCTATGCACAATCATCATTATCAGTCAAGATTATTATTGCATGTTATCTGTGTTTCATGATTTGATATCTATTTTTGATTAGGTTGCTGCCATTTAGGGAACAATTTAAATTTAGATTTGGTTATCTCAGAAGATGAATAAAGCAGTTAATATGGTCAAGTGCACACTGACTGGGATGGAGAGAAATGAAAAACAAAAATGCACAGCATTAGTATTGTTTATTGCCAGTTCTTTTGCTCTGTCAGTTGGAGGGAAGACAGCATGACAGTTCTGGAACGCTGGAGTTCTACTCAATAAGTAAACTTTTAGGTGTTACAGGTGTTGAGTATTTGTACAGCAGATAACAAGAACTGTCTGCTTATGTGAAATACTTGTGTTTTTCAAATTAGAATGTAAAGAATTGTCTTTCCATGTGAAATACTTCTTATTTTCCAATTTTTTTTATTGTAGTAAAAGCTTCATCAAGGATGGTCAGCAACTATCTGACTGATTTCCCCATTTAGAAGTAACATGCGTGCAATGACCTACATAATATTCATTCAGCACTTGTGTTTACTATCATTGTGACTCTGAAAATGTATGCTCAGAAATGTTTGACACGTTTTATTAGGTCCAACAATTCAAAAAATATTTAGGTTATGATGCTCTGAAAATAACAAAACTTACAAGTAAGCTCATGAAGTATGACATTTTTCACCAGGCATAAGATTTCAAAATGATGGTAACTGACGTCAGCCTGATGCTAGTTCAGTAGAAGAAATGCAGTGTTTGAAACTACTGGTGATTTCTGTTCCCTCTAGAATGTATGTTTATTTGTTGTTTGTTTGTTTTTGTTTGTGTGTGTGTGTGTTGTTTTGTTTCTTTGAAGTTTTTGTTTGCTACTGAGAGTCTAGGCAAAGGAATTATTCCAGTTTGGTAGAACAGAGCAACAAAACTGCTTTTGACACATTGACAATTACAGCCCTAGATCATTGTTCTACCTTTCCTTTATGTAATACAATGGTTTTAATCACACTGTGAAAGTGTTTCCTTGTTCTGAATCTTACGCTTCCTGGTACAGAGAGTTGTCACAATAAAATCCTTTTGTTCTGTCATGCTGTGTTCATAGAAGTGTTTCTGTTTTACCATTGTGTGAGATTGTGTGTATACATTTGAGTATTGTGAAAGTGTTTGTGGCGAATGTTACGTTTGTATGATGTACCAGTCACCATGGTGTATTGACTGTGAGAGTGTGTGTATACATTTGAGTATTGTGAAAGTGTTTGTGGCGAATGTTGTGTTTGTATGATGTACCAGTCACCATGGTGTAGTGATTGTGAGAGTGTGTGTATACATTTGAGTATTGTGAAAGTGTTTGTGGCGAATGTTGTGTTTGTATGATGTACCAGTCACCATGGTGTAGTGATTGTGAGAGTGTGTGTATACATTTGAGTATTGTGAAAGTGTTTGTGGCGAATGTTGTGTTTGTATGATGTACCAGTCACCATGGTGTAGTGATTCGTGCAACGGACTACCGACTGGATGCGTCATTTAAAGTGTTGCTCAGATCTATTAACTAACACCACTGGTGTCGATCTCTTGGCCCTGGTTGACACCAACATCAGTTTGTAAGTGTAGTGTACAGTCCCATCATGGAGTCTCAGTAAGTGTAGTGTACAGTCCCATCATGGAGTCTCAGTAAGTGTAGTGTACAGTCCCATCATGGAGTCTCAGTAAGTGTAGTGTACAGTCCCATCATGGAGTCTCAGTAAGTGCAGTGTACAGTCCCATCATGGAGTCTCAGTAAGTGTAGTGTACAGTCCCATCATGGAGTCTCAGTAAGTGTAGTGTACAGTCCCATCATGGAGTCTCAGTAAGTGTAGTGTACAGTCCCATCATGGAGTCTCATTAAGTGTAGTGTACAGTCCCGTCATGGAGTCTCAGTAAGTGTAGTGTACAGTCCCATCATGGAGTCTCAGTAAGTGTAGTGTACAGGTCCATCATGGAGTCTCAATAAGTGTAGTGTACAGTCCCATCATGGAGTCTCAGTAAGTGTAGTGTACAGTCCCATCATGGAGTCAGTAAGTGTAGTGTACAGTCCCATCATGGAGTCTCAGTAAGTGTAGTGTACAGGTCCATCATGGAGTCTCAGTAAGTGTAGTGTACAGGTCCATCATGGAGTCTCAGTAAGTGTAGTGTACAGTCCTATCATGGAGTCTCAGTAAGTGTAGTGTACAGGTCCATCATGGAGTCTCAATAAGTGTAGTGTACAGTCCCATCATGGAGTCTCAATAAGTGTAGTGTACAGTCCTATCATGGAGTCTCAGTAAGTGTAGTGTACAGGTCCATCATGGAGTCTCAGTAAGTGTAGTGTACAGTCCCATCATGGAGTCTCAGTAAGTGTAGTGTACAGGTCCATCATGGAGTCTCAGTAAGTGTAGTGTACAGTCCCATCATGGAGTCTCAGTAAGTGTAGTGTACAGTCCCATCATGGAGTCTCAATAAGTGTAGTGTACAGGTCCATCATGGAGTCTCAGTAAGTGTAGTGTACAGGTCCATCATGGAGTCTCAATAAGTGTAGTGTACAGTCCCATCATGGAGTCTCAGTAAGTGTAGTGTACAGGTCCATCATGGAGTCTCAGTAAGTGTAGTGTACAGTCCCATCATGGAGTCTCAGTAAGTGTAGTGTACAGTCCCATCATGGAGTCTCAATAAGTGTAGTGTACAGGTCCATCATGGAGTCTCAGTAAGTGTAGTGTACAGTCCCATCATGGAGTCTCAATAAGTGTAGTGTACAGTCCCATCATGGAGTCTCAGTAAGTGTAGTGTACAGTCCCATCATGGAGTCTCAATAAGTGTAGTGTACAGTCCATCATGGAGTCTCAGTAAGTGTAGTGTACAGTCCCATCATGGAGTCTCAATAAGTGTAGTGTACAGTCCCATCATGGAGTCTCAATAAGTGTAGTGTACAGTCCCATCATGGAGTCTCAGTAAGTGTAGTGTACAGTCCCATCATGGAGTCTCAATAAGTGTAGTGTACACTCCCATCATGGAGTCTCAGTAAGTGTAGTGTACAGTCCATCATGGAGTCTCAGTAAGTGTAGTGTACAGTCCCATCATGGAGTCTCATTAAGTGTAGTGTACAGTCCTATCATGGAGTCTCAGTAAGTGTAGTGTACAGGTCCATCATGGAGTCTCAGTAAGTGTAGTGTACAGTCCCATCATGGATTCTCAGTAAGTGTAGTGTACAGTCCCATCATGGAGTCTCAGTAAGTGTAGTGTACAGTCCCATCATGGAGTCTCAGTAGTGTAGATGGAATTCCATAGCGTCATGATTATCATCCTCATGTCATCATTATCAGCACATTGTAAAACTTATGCCAGCTTCTTTGGCCATTGCATAAGGTAGTGTGGAAATGGGACCTGACAAAAAAAATAAAAAGTAAATTTAACTAAATAAACGAAAACAAACCAAACAGAAAAGAAAAAAAGAAATTCCTCAGTCATTGATTCCATACACAAATATGTGACGTCATTAAGCCATTGGATGAAATAAAGTCCAGACCCCATGTGTGGGCAGTAAACATCCAAAATGACTTATCCTGAAAAAATCTGTAGAAAATTCCACTTAAACGAAAACAAAAAAGACAGCTCATGGGTACCGAAATCATGGTGGTTGCGCACTGCTGGCAAGTAATTTAGCAACATGTTGACATCTCCAAATGGCTATAACGACAAATTGTGCAACCATGTTATCTCCATAAAAGTCGCAAGGGCCTAACTGGGGTCACATAATTGTATATCTCCATATTTGGCTTAGGCTAATTGGGCACATGTTATCTCCATATATGTCTCTAAGGGCTAACTGGGCACTGTTACTCCATATTTGGCTGTAAGGGCTAATTGGGCACATAGATTATCTCCATATTTGTGCTGTAAGGGCTAACTGGGCACATAGTTATCTCCATATTTGGCTGTAAGGGCTAATTGGGCACATGTTATCCATATTTGGCTGTAAGAGCTAATTGGGCACATATGTTATCTCCATATTTGGCTGTAAGGGCTAATTGGGCACATAGATTGTCTCCATATTTGGCTGTAAGGGCTAATTGGGCACATATGTTATCCATATTTGGCTGTAAGGCTAATTGGGCACTATGTTATCTCCATATTTGGCTGTAAGGGCTAATTGGGCACATATGTCTCCATATTTGGCTGTAAGGGCTAATTGGGCACATATTTATCCATATTTGGCTGTAAGGCTAATTGGGCCACTGTTATCTCCATATTTGGCTGTAAGGGCTAATTGGGCACATAGTTATCTCCATATTTGGCTGTAAGGGCTAATTGGGCACATGATTGTATCTCCATATTTGGCTGTAAGGGCTAATTGGGCAACATGTTATCTCCATATTTGGCTGTAAGGGCTAATTGGGCACATAGTTTCTCCATATTTGGCTGTAAGGGCTAATTGGGCACAATGTTATCTCCATATTTGGCTGTAAGGGCTAATTGGGCACATAGATTGTCTCCATATTGGCTGCTAGGGCTAATTGGGCACATATGTTATCTCCATATTTGGCTGTAAGGGCTAATTGGGCACATAGTTTGTCTCCATATTTGGCTGCTAAGGGCTAATTGGGCACACATGTTATCTCCATATTCTGGCTCTTAGGGCTCATTGGGCACGTTATCTCCATATTTGGCTCTAAGGCTAATTGGGCACATATGTTATCTCCATATTTGGCTGTAAGGGCTAATTGGGCACAAGATTATCTCCATATTTGGCTTAAGGGCTAATTGGGCACATGTTATCTCCATATTTGGCTGTAAGGGCTAATTGGGCACAATGTTATCTCCATATTTGGCTGTAAGGGCTAATTGGGCACATGTTATCTCCATATTTGGCTGTAAGGGCTAATTGGGCACATGTTATCTCCATATTTGGCTGTAAGGGCTAATTGGGCACATAGATTATCTCCATATTTGGCTGTAAGGGCTAATTGGGCACATATGTTATCTCCATATTTGGCTGTAAGGGCTAATTGGGCACATATGGTATCCATATTTGGCTGTAAGGGCTAATTGGGCACACACATTATCTCCATATTTGGCTGTAAGGGCTAATTGGGCACACACATTATCTCCATATTTGGCTGTAAGGGCTAATTGGGCACATAGTTATCTCCATATTTGGCTGTAAGGGCTAATTGGGCACAGTTATCTTCATATTTGGCTGTAAGGGCTAAATTGGGCACATATGTTATCTCCATATTTGGCTGTAAGGGCTAATTGGGCACATATGTTATCTCCATATTTGGCTGTAAGGGCTAATTGGGCACACACATTATCTCCATATTTGGCTGTAAGGGCTATTGGGCACACACATCTCCATATTTGGCTGTAAGGGCTAATTGGGCACATTGTTATCTCCATATTTGGCTGTAAGGGCTAATTGGGCACACACATTATCTCCATATTTGGCTGTAAGGGCTAATTGGGCACATATGTTATCTCCATATTTGGCTGTAAGGGCTAATTGGGCACATATGTTATCTCCATATTTGGCTGTAAGGGCTAATTGGGCACATATGTTATCTCCATATTTGGCTGTAAGGGCTAATTGGGCACATGTTATCTCCATATTTGGCTGTAAGGGCTAATTGGGCACATATGTTATCTCCATATTTGGCTGTAAGGGCTAATTGGGCACACATGTTATCTCCATATTTGGCTGTAAGGGCTAATTGGGCACGTTATCTCCATTTTTGGCTGTAAGGGCTAATTGGGCACACATGTTATCTCCATATTTGGCTGTAAGGGCTAATTGGGCACAATGTTATCTCCATATTTGGCTGTAAGGGCTAATTGGGCACACATGTTATCTATATTTGGCTGTAAGGGCTAATTGGGCACGTGTTATCTCCATATTTGGCTGTAAGGGCTAATTGGGCACACATGTTATCTATATTTGGCTGTAAGGGCTAATTGGGCACGTGTTATCTCCATATTTGGCTGTAAGGGCTAATTGGGCACACATGTTATCTCCATATTTGTCTGTAAGGGCTAATTGGGCACACATGTTATCTCCATATTTGTCTGTAAGGGCTAATTGGGCACACATGTTATCTCCATATTTGGCTGTAAGGGCTAATTGGGCACACATGTTATCTCCATATTGCTGTAAGGGCTAATTGGGCACACATGTTATCTATATTTGGCTGTAAGGGCTAATTGGGCACTGTTATCTCCATATTTGGCTGTAAGGCTAATTGGGCACACATGTATCTATATTTGGCTGTAAGGGCTAATTGGGCACGTGTTATCTCCATATTTGGCTGTAAGGGCTAATTGGGCACACATGTTATCTATATTTGGCTGTAAGGGCTAATTGGGCACGTGTTATCTCCATATTTGGCTGTAAGGGCTAATTGGGCACACATGTTATCTATATTTGGCTGTAAGGGCTAATTGGGCACGTGTTATCTCCATATTTGGCTGTAAGGGCTAATTGGGCACACATGTTATCCCCATATTTGGCTGTAAGGGCTAATTGGGCACACATGTTATCCCCATATTTGGCTGTAAGGGCTAATTGGACATATGTTATCTCCATATTTGGTTGTAAGGGCTAATTGGGCACATGTTATCTCCATATTTGGCTGTAAGGGCTAATTGGACACATATGTTATCTCCATATTTGGCTGTAAGGGCTAATTGGACACATATGTTATCTCCATATTTGGCTGTAAGGGAACGTGACGTGTAGGAGCAGTGTTAGGTCAGGCCTGTTGTCATATCTTGTGTCTTAGTTATGTTTGTGTATTGTTTGTGTTCAGGTTTTTTAATCCCCTGCTGATAAAATGGACGAAGTGGTCAACACAGGGGTTTGACCTTTGATTATGAGCGCGAATACATTGCTATGTGTGCTGAATTTTCTGTCCCTTTACTTTCAGGGTTTAATCAAGGTGTTGAGACTAATATGGTTCTGGGCAGTCGGCTAGGCTTTAAACAACAATAACAACAACAACAATAATAATGATAGTAGTAATCGTAATGATGACAATAATAATAATAATAGAAAAATTAGTTCCACTGAAGAATAGTCCATGTGGAGTTTGTGTTGGTAGAATTGGTGATTTTGCTGCCCTCAGGTTTGTCCAGCTTCTCTTTCACTACCTTATCCTATTTATTAGTCGACTGACTGAAAAGTACGCCAGTCTAGTCAGCAACTTGAGGACATCCAGCTTTCAAGCCAAAGTCCTCGCCATACAGGCTGAGGCAAGGGAGTTGACCTCATGAAACAGCTCTGGACTTCTGGGAAGGAGAGGACCAGGACCCGAAAGACAACAGCAGAGGCAGCTGTAAAGAGCTCCAGCTGGATCTAGTAAAAAAGAAATAAAAAAAGTAAATTTCTTAAGGCTTAATGTTCCCCCTACCTTGCCAGTGACCAACTGATAAGTAGGTAGGACATTCGGCACAAGAGTGACTTGGCCTCAAGATGCCTGACCACCTTGAATGCGCGGGTTCAAACACATGTGGATGACTAATTACTATCTAAAAAAATAGCGACAGCAAAGGGGATCCAAAAAGCATGACCCAGGTGTGGTTTGGTCCCTTTAGAGTGTAAAGAGTTCTGGGCCCACACGCTTCTTGAAGGGGATTCTCTTAAGACTTTCTGTTGCCCAGCTCTCCACAGCGTTTCTTGCTATTATCTATCAGCTTCCTGAAATAATTCCATAATTATAAATCCATAAGTGAAGAGATTTCACATCATTCACTTACTTTCACGACTTCAAGAGATCCACAAGAAATCCAAACAGCACACCCAC